>JAIPRM010000511.1:0-54408 GCA_025469315.1 Stegophylla sp. TES_Ste_2020
CATTGTAAAAAGGAAGGAAGTTAATAATATAAATATAAAATAGTAGGTTAGATACTGTTATTTAATAGTGTAAACATATACATATACAATATACATGGCGGTCCGTGTAATATGTGACAACTGATAATGCATTGTGGTTCTTAGAAATGTATTTGGGCGGCAGTCCAAAGGCCACACCGTAATTACCGACTTGAATCGTATTAAATTTAGCGTCGAAAAATGCGTACGATAAGATAAGCGAATAACAAATACCTATATACCGTACTTTCTTCGAGTTTTTTTCAGTCTTACCCTTGTAAAATGTTTAATTCTTTGCCCGTAAGAAATTTTATTGCACCAAAATATTCACAATGAAATTTTCTATCTAGGCACCAAATTTCAAAACAATCGGTTGAGCCAATTTTCTTATATGTACGTTAAAGTGCTTAATTTTAAGTTAAACTAACGAATTCAGTCGAAATTCTAACTTCAAACGGGTATAAAAAAAAAAGTTGACTAACGATATTTGAAATTTTTTCAGATCAATTAGACACATATGTCAGTGAGATCATATTAAATTTTCAAGTTTTAATATCAAAAATCAAAAATTTTATTGCATAAAAACTAACAAAAAACGAGATATTTCCGAAATTTTCAAAATGCTGCACTTAACTCAAAATTGATCAAATCTGTTTGAAATTTTTATGGAATTTTTTCGTGATTATTTTTAGTGGTTGGTGAAAATTTCAAGTTCTTTGCTGCATTATTTTAGAAGTTAGTAACTGCATATTTTGCCGTTTTTCGTTAATTTTTTGACATATTTTCACCGCGCTTGGAAAAGTATTGAGAAATTGGAAAAATGACCTCTTTAAAGTACCATCTGGGTGTGATTCCGGTTCTATAGAGATATTGATCGAAACTTTTGGTCCAGTATTTCTATACGAAAAAGTGTTTCTAGAAAGATAAAAAAAAAAAAGAAAAAAAAAGAAATAAATAAAAATAAACATCATTGTAAAATCATAAGCTTCTTCACTTCGTTCAGAATCTAAAAACAAATGTTAGAAAAATGTCCAAAATTTTTTTTTACATTTCCAAAATTTTCTTGCGCCAAAATCTTTCTTATATTATTTTTTATTTATGTTTAAATTTTCATATAGTTTGGATCAAAATGTGATGGTTTCCGAGTCGTTTTTGTCAAATTTTGGATAGTTTTATCCAAAATAAATAAAATTGAAAGATTGAGGAACTCAAAAAATGACCTCTCTAAAGTACCATTTATAGAGGCAAATCTGGTTTCAAAAAGTTGCTGATCGAAATTTTTTGACAAGTATTTCCATACGAAAAGTTATACACAGAAAAAAAAAAAGAAAATAAACATTATTGTAAAAATACTAGCATCTTCACTTCGTTTAGAATCTAATGTATAGGTAATTGCGTTGGATTTCTCTAAATATATTGGTAGGAACTCAAATGTGTCGGACATCGTGATATTGTAAAACAAAGGCTATAAAATTGAATATTACGCCCTACTTTTTTACTATTTTTACTATTTCATTGTCTCTTAAAGCGGTAAAAGTACATAGGTGCACACATTCACATATTGTGATTAATAGTGAAATAAATTGCATCGTATAATAAATTTATTAATCTGAACGTGTATTTTACTTTTTGAACGTACCCGCCCCTGTACATAATTAATTATTAACTATTGCGCATATGATAAAGCGCGAGAAGCATAAACGCATTATATCCATTAAAGGGCTAATATAACTAATAATATGTGGTGTACGTTTGAAAATGCCGCAGTCATTTTTACGTCGGACTCAATATACGAGTCATCTACTCATAAAATGTCATTCAATAATAAATTATTATCACGGCAAAAAGTGCATGATAAAATTTAATTTATGTTATTAAAAACTATTTTGACTTTTATGTAAAAAATAGTGTTTAAAATTATTATACTAAGAATCTTGTTATTAATTTTTAACTCACCTCTAACTAAGATACAAATCGCAACTTCATCGTTTTTTTATTTATTTTTTTATTATAAAATATAACAAATTTACTATTCGTATACATTAAAAATTCAGTAAGTGAATTTACAGGGACTATACGTGATGGAGTGAGAGAAGGAAGCATCCATAAACATCGCATTCATATATTCAATATATTCATATATTCAATATCATTGTCAGATTTTATTCCAAAGAATATTATACATTAATAAGATCATGTGACCAATGACGTATAAAACGATGCTCGAACCTCGTGTTCGTATAGTATTGTAAAAGATAGTAACTTGGAAATAAGACGATTTTCTAGATTAAATACATTTTTATGGAATTCATTATAATAGTTGTATGTAAGTGTGGTTAGATTATGTTAGGTCAGTTTTTCCCAAACTTTTTTTTATTCAAGGCCTCTTTGGTATTTTAAAATCACACACCACTCTCTCAAATAAATTTTTTAAATTACTTCTTTATTTGGTCCAACACAACGAAGACAAATAAAGCTAATTTTCATCGATATTTCCAATAACATAAAAGTAATAAATCATATAAATGTATATTAATCATTAAAAAAAAGTATTTATAAGTATAAAATGACTAATTAATTTAATTACATATTTAATAATTTATAAAACATTTCAAAAAAGTTATTGTTAGCGGAAATTCACCTTGAAACAACTTTTACTGCCCACTTTAATAATGCTCACCCATCCCATTCGAGCTTGAAAATTCCATTGCCCCCTCCCCCCCTTTGGGTAGTTTTAAGTTCTAAAGCCCCCAAGGGGACGATTTTGCACACTTTGAGAAACACTGAGCAACTTAGATAAATACAAAATTTGAACGATTAGATAATAAAATATACGGTGAATAAAATATGAAAAGTTTGAAATTTACCTATAATAGGTGCCAACAAAATATTATGTAAATACTCAGTGAGTACAGTTTTAGATAAGAATATCAGTAAAGTAAAACAAAATTCAATTTCTAAATAATCATGTTAAATAATATATATATATATAATACAATTATTGTATAACTATATAAAATGTTAAAAGAAATTTATTAGAAATTATTTATAACCGTTATATCATATTATTATTAAATTTTTGTTTTTAAAGAATAATATTAAAGAACAAACACATGTAAATATAATATTACCGAATAACAGAGAATTATTACGTTTTCAGAGATACGATAATATGACAACACTTTTCCCTTTCCTCATCTCGCCAATGTATAAGCAAAATTGTTAAAATCATTTAATAAAAAAGCCAGACATACTTCGTACCATGGGTATTCTTTGCACCTCAGATGAGATTCTGATGATGGGTGTGTTAAATTTTAAAGAAACAATAAATCATTTGTTTAATAAATTCAGTTAATGTTCAATATTATTTATCAGTATTATACTTAATTATGTTTAACATTTGTTATTTTATAAAAAAATAATTCATGTCTATTTCATAATTCGTGTAAATGATGAATTTTGAAAAATGTAAGTGGGTATGAATAGTTATTTTCTGGGGGTATACATTTCTCTCCTGGAGGGAAGTTCCCTCTGGTCACCCCCCTGAAATAAACACTGCACCAAGTGGTCAAAATTTGACCAGTATAATAATATTATTTCATTTTTGTTTGCATCTAAATGCAGTAAGTAAATATTATATATGTATTTAATTTAAATGTTGGACTAAAATTTATTTCGTTACACAAAACATTTACGAAAAACAAAACAAAAAATGTACATATTTTCTTACACCAAATAAATATTCCATTAATAATTTAAATTTACAATAAAGTATTAACATCATTATAAAATAAAAAAGTGACAATAATTATAGAAAACCAACATTAATCAATTATGAAATAAGTAGTTCCAATGTATTTTATTCCTAACATCTTTAGTCCGTAAAATTTTTAATATGTGAAATGATTTAACACAGTGGTGGACAAATAACGGTCCGTAGAACACTGGTGGTTCGTGTGGTCTGCAGAAAATACAAGACATTTTTATTTTATTAACCTTCCGGCTTTCAGTAAGCGCGCAATTATTTAATCATAAATTGTAAAGTATGAAAATCGTAAATTTTAATCTACCTACTACAGTTTTGAAACCAAATTCATGTATTCTTAATTGAGACCAAATTTTAAGCTGTATATTAAAAAATAATTTATTTAATCGATTTTCTATTGCACATGTGTGGAAGTAAACATTTTCATCTCTCATAATCGTTTAAACTCAGTACCTCTCTCGGTTTGATATAAGTCCATATTCATAAACTCATTTTAAACTTGTAGGAATAGACATTATATTAAAACTGAATTGTTAATTCTTAAAATATAAGGTTCAATTTTATTATTTTATTATTCTATTTATTTATTTTTTTTGTATTTGAACCATTTATATAATTTTCATAAATTTGTTGTATGAATAAAAAACTTTTAAAGATTTTTTTGTGATTAAATAAGTATTTGTAATTTTGTTACCACAATGAACATTGTATGAAATACATATTTTTTTTAAGTTTATTATTATATACTTTATAAAATATATTTATAAATTGGAAATTATCTGATAATTATTTTTATTTAAAAAAATGTACAGGTATGAGTGTGATAAGTGGTCCGTGGAATAAATGATTTTATACAAATGGTCTGTTGTTATGTCCGAATGTTGGCGACTGCTGATTTAACACACCCACCAAGTCCCAGCGGACAAGCGAAGAATAACCACCATAGTGCAAATTATATCAGATTTTTTTTTTTTAACGAAGCCTTTAGGTCCGTTTCGCTATCAATTCGGATCTGGTTACCGTACGTTTTTCATTCAACCCGGTATAATGGTTTGATAATTGTCGCGCGTACCTATATAATAGAATGATCGGCGACGCTGCCACAATGAACGCGCGCGCGCGCGGTCACCTCTCTCGCTACGTGTACTACACACATCCACGTGTGTATTGTGGAGCGCGATGACGGACAAAAATAATACGCGTATAGCGTTTATTTATTCATATCGAGAATTCCACTCCTACCGTCCCTTCGACCGAGCCAACGGTACGCGTTTCTGGCGCGCGCGCAGTCGACGCCGCTCGCGAAGCGATTTGAAATTAGAACCGTTCGATCGTCGTCGGGAGGAGTATAATATAAAACGCGTCTATTTTAGGTCGTCTTCGCGCGGTGACAGACCGGCGCGCGGGGTCCGGCGGATCGGGCTTTAAATAATTAGACCGTTCTCTTTTTGTTTTTTATTTATTTATTTATTTTTTTTTTTTTTCGTTTGTTTCATGACGTGTTTCATGTCGAAGCGAGCGACGAAGACGGATTGGATAGAGTAGAGAAAAGAACGAGAGAGAAAGGTTTATATATATATATATGTATAGAGAGACAGGCAGAGAGAGATAGAAAGATAGAGAGAGAGTGAATTTAGAACCCGCGCGCATCACACGTCGTCGGCCGATCCGTTTTAAACGGTCTCTCATTGGGTCTGTATTTAGATCGGCGCGAAACGAAACATAAAAAGCGAGAAAAAAAGTGTCACAAGACGCACACACACACACACACACGTAACATTCTCGAGGCGGTGCTGGAGTGCGGTGGCGGCGGTGGCGGTTGCGCCGGGCCGCACGACGACGACACGTGGAATTCCGTCGCGGAATTTAAAAAACAACGCGGCGTCACTCGATCGTTTAGCGTGTAAAAATCGCAGCCGATTTGGCTACGGTCCTCCGCCGCGCCGCCGCCCACCATCAACGCCGTACGCAGCAGCATCACTGTACACGCGGGCTTAGTTTATTTATGTTTTCGCGACTGTTTAAAAAATCATTGATGAAAATTCAACGTCGGGGCCAAATCGACGACGCGACGACGAAGCTCTCGTTTTTCCCGGTCCCACGCGTTCCTATGTGCAGAGGGGGGGGGGAGGCGTTACAATCCATGGCCCTCGAAACGATTTTCGAAAGCACATGAACAATTTGAAAGAAATCAAACCGTTTGTTTGGACGAAAATAAAATTAGAATTAACTCGGGCTATATCTGTATTTGGTCGGGTAAGCGTTTGTATTAAAAATAAATACATGAAATTTAATAATTGTATTGATCAGATCTGAGTATATGTCTAAACGTCATCGGAGGAAAACAAAATATTTTTTTTTTGGTGGACTTCTGCAAATATTTTCCTAATAATTTTAAGGTTATATATGATCACATTTTTTTTCAAATTCAAATAAGGTTTTAGTGGTCATTCTGGTGTACAAAAAAAAAAAAAAAAAAAAAAATGCTGGCTGTCTTAAAATTTAAATAAAATTGTAAAAAGTATATTGAATATTTATAATTAATATATGAATTTTCTACATTTTTTCTGTCTTCCAAAATATCATTAACTTAAAATTGTACGGTATTATTTTTAATTTATTTCCAGAGCATGAGTATAGGTAAGTATAGTAAGTATAGGTTTTCAATAACATTAAAAAATTTCAATTAATTTTACGACTTATAATTGAGTTGTAAGTCGTTTTTGTCGAAAATTGTATCACTTTTTAAGTAGATGACGTCACGCACTTAATTAAAATATTTTATTTATTTACTGTGTAATAATATTATAATGTTACTATATAATACTTTATAAAATAATTTAAAAACAAATTTCTACTTGAAATATTATTTTTCGTAAAACAATACACGGAGAAAAAAGAAAGCAGCTAATTTAAGTGTGTGAGGTGAGAAGAACTTATCAACCTTGTTTACAGGGGAACGCCGAACGCAGTCACATCATACCCATTTCCTCTAAAATCACCACTACTGAGCTACATGTACAGTGAGACACCATCAAAAAAATAAAATAAGTTTTTCTTCACCGCTTCTTACTTGGGATCTAAAATAACAGAAAAAAGCAGAAAAGACGAATTCAAAGACCAATGGACGAATCTTGGTAGTTTCGCGAATATATGGTTTTTTGATTCCCGCACACGTTTTCTTTCTCGTTTCAAATCGATTGACCAAATTGTCATCGGACTATCGAAAACCTTGTTGAATTTTTTCAATACATACTATGCTTACCCATACATTATATTCTGTATACTTGTTAGTTCTATGTGATAGTGAATTGAAAGAGTAAAACAGTCGGTCATGATCGTTTTTATTTATTTCTATTTGATAAAACCCATCGTTCATTGATTCCGCGTGTAAATTTCTGAACAATTTCTGATTATTTCAAAACTTGAAAATGTGTATACGCATCGATGTAATGACGACTTAAAATGCAAAATCCTCAATTAATATCTAAAATTAAGAAAAAAAATTTAAAATAAAAAAACACAACATAATTTCGCACAATGGGTATTCTTGCTCAAATTTCTAGTTCCATTATTTTTTAAGTAATTTTTAAAAATTTAATGTTAAATTTTATAAAAATTCTGGTTATTAAATATATTTTACCGTTTTTTGTTAGTTTTCCCTTACGATTATAGAAAATATTGAGAATTTAAAAAAAAAATGCATCTCTTTAAAGTACTATATGGATATAATTTTCTACCTAAAAACTTACTATATGAAAATTTTGGACAAATACCTATTTCTATATGAAAAACTGTTTATAGAAAGAGAGAATAATAAAATTTATATCATTGTAAAATCATTAGTTATAAAATACTATATACTATATAGCATAAATACATTAATATTTCAAATTTCACAGACTTTTTTTTACGTTATCTTTATGACCGAAACAATCACCAAGTACAACAGGTAATTTAATTGTGTTGTTCTTTAGAGCTGCATAATAATTGCAGCGCAAGTGAATGTAGAATAAATTCTAAATGTTTTGGAAAAATTTTGAGTTGATTTCATTCCGTAAGTAATGTACGTAAGAGGATTGTTGAAACAATTGTGTACCGAACGGGTTTCGGTAATTTTGACGTAAATTCCTTTACATTCAATTATTAAAAAAAAAAAAAAAAATACTTTAATTGATTTTTATTAATTGAATGGAATTCGTAGAAAATTAAACACAAAAATTAGCGAAATACGTTTCCGTTCAAGTAATGTCAAATGTTTGCTATGGTCCATATGGACGTGAAATAAAATAATTTTTCAGTGTTGTAGGTAACACCTAAAAGATCGTAGCTTACAAAGTAATTGATACACAGATAGTAGAGGTACATTGTACGTATATGGATAAGTGATTTGTCGAAAATTACTTCAAGAGTACAAAAGTCGAGAGAAAGAGAAAGAGGGATAGAAACAGCCACCGTATTCGTTATACACACAGGATTTGATATAATAAATCACTCGAGCGACGGCGTAAGACAGTGTTATTATTATTATTATTATATACACGATGTACACAATAATTATTATTATATGGCACAGCGAGCGGACACGTCGACGAAACGGATCGCCTGCAGTTGATTACGACACTCTTCAGGATATATATATATATACTAACACACGCGTACAAATATATTGTATTATAAAAATATATAATATAATATAATGTAACATATCGTTGCTTTGCATGAAATATCTCCTACATGCAAAATCGTAATTTTTCATGAGATACGTATCAGTAGTTAGAAAAAAAAAAAAAAAAAAAACCAGTATGCAATATGTAAAGAATAATATTATACAGCTCACGGAGAAAATTGGTTGTCTTAAAAATAATAAAATATAGAAAATGCTACGTAATAATAAGAAATATAAATTCGCTGTTATTTAGATTAATCATTTGAGAAATAATTTTGTAAACCTCAAGTGGGACTTAGTGTTAAATTTTAAAGAGACGATAAATTATTTCTTCAATAAAAATATTCTGAGTGAAACTTCAGTTTATATAAGAAAAATTTACTTAAAAAATTATTAAGTTTATTATAAATACAAAACAAATTTAAACAAATTAATAAGAAATAAAGTGTTGATGAAAAGTAAAAAGAAAATTTCACATTTTAAATATTTTCTCTCGCTAAAATATGTTTCATATTACTGTCAATCTATACTTAAATTTTCATTTTGAAAAAAGTGAATTTTAAGTAGTTTTTCCCAAATTTTGGAGGAACTATTGAAAATTTTGAAAAACAACTTTCAAAAGTACCACCAAGAGGGATATTTTGATTAAAAAAAAAAAAAGTAAATAAATAAATAAAAAAAAATAAAATACTGGCTGATACTACTGGACAATTATTTCTATAAAAAAAAAAAAAACCAGAAAATGTGTATAATGAAAAAGAATAAATACATATCATTGTAAAAAAATTAGCTTTTTCACTTCATTCTTGAAGATATTACTTGAGATCTTGAGTATCTTGAGATATTACTGTTTAAATGAAAAAAAAAAATTGAAACGTTAGTCATTAGATGGCAAATCTTTTTTTTGGATTCATAGGCGTTAAAATGATATTTTGTGATTTTTCGATCCCGTGTCTTTTCAAACTTAACAATCAACGAGTATTTATTTACTTTGGTCACCTTTGTTGCTTTTGTTTAAAGTAATATTATAGTATTTCTTGTACTATAAATACCAGGGAGATCATTACAATATTATTATAGTAAGTTTTATTTAATCATAATATATAAGTTATATTTATAATTAGTTATTTATTTATTTATTTATTTAATATAAAAACGGGACAAGCCCAATTACAAAAGTATGGTACAAATTTAATTAAACATTTTATAATAAAGAGGAGGGATCATGGTTGGCGATGCGCATTAGGCGAACAATGGGAGAATTATTAAGGAAATTTGTGGAGGAATGAGATGTGAAGAAGGGAGCCGTGGAGCGAGTAGGACGGGATATTATTATAATACTATTATTATACTAGAATATATTATATACATATAAAATAACAATTATTAAAGGAAATGTGATTGTTTGGGACAAGACAAAAATAATGGAGCAAAATGGGGGGAGAGGGTGAAGATAGAATAAAGAGAAAATTTTCTCCAAAACGGTTTCTGTCGTGACGTATCCTCGTACGACACGTAAACGGTACCTCATTGCTTTCGCTAATATCTTTTAGGAAACGAAATTCAGAATTAATTCGTGATATTAATACGTTTCATGAAATATTAATTTTAAATAATATAATTTTATGCTAATATTTAGATTGGGCACTAGCCTAATTATAGTTAGCGTCACATTTTGCATGTTTTGAAGAAGTCCGGTAAATTTACTCGTGCAAATGAACGAGAATTAAGATATTTTTCGTGCTAAGCAATGCTTCTCGCGCCGTACTGTGTGCAACGGGTGGAATTATAAACGTTTAGAATTATCATTATTACTTTTAATAATTATTATTATTTTATTTTTTGTTAAAACCTACGATTAATAAACTAGATAGTAATTTGTATGCTGTTCTTGTTTTCATTTCTAAACAAAATTTTAAGGTAATATTTTCGAGACAATAATTCCATCTACTTTAGTGTCACTTTTAACGTAATAAATATTTTAAACTTTATAGCCATCGTCATCGTTCACGTTATGGCAGCGGCGGCGTTCCGATTATACTATGTAATATTATAACGAAGAGACGTTTTGCACGTACCCGCCGCGACAACCGCTGTAATAATATTTTTATCATTGTAATAATATTACGTCCTTCCTGCTGCCTACGACGTGACGGTCACTTCGCGAGTAATAAGTGTTTATGATAAATGTGACACCGAGAAAAATGTAATAAAATATATGTGGACCACCCAAAGGAAAACGAAAAGTGCGACTCACACACACACACTGGTATGTGTATTCGCTTGCATGTATTTAAAAATGTACCTATATTATTTTAAGTGCACCGGGTGAAGGAGAAGAGTGACATCGTCTGCGACAGGAAAGCCGGGCGGACGAGGGTCATCAGCAGCAGGTTTATCCGCGTGTGGAAAACGGTAAACTCGTGGGGAGAGTTGAACCAGCCCAATTAAAATATCGAACATGCCCGGAGTCCGGTTTCTCGCATTTTTTTTTCTATTCCTATAAAACATTAAAAAAAAAAATTTGGCTCTCGTTAGGCTCTGACGTGTGTGTGTGTGTGTGTATGTGCGTGCGTGCGTGCTCGCGTGTAACAGCAAATATTTATCAATGTTTGTGTGTGTGTGTGTGTGTGGACACGAACGTTTAGTATTTTAGGCGTAAATCGGACATTTGTGTTACGGCTTGGCTATTGATTGCGCGCGTCGGCATAGCGGCGGAAGAGCAATAATTGTGAGGGCGGCGGCAGCGGGGTAAAGGTCAACGGATGAGAGAAGACGCGGCGGAGAAAGGGAGAAGAAGAAGCGGTACATATGAGCGCGCTTATATTATATGAGGTCCGATCGGGTTGTGGGGGGCCGCCGTTAGACCGGACCGGACTCGGAGGAGCTATTATATACACGTGAGCTGTGTGACGATATGACCACGTCGTGTGTGTGTGTGATTTAAAAAAAAAAGAAGAAGACTGCGACGACATCGACGTGATGGTAATCGTCGTGATATTTACTGGAAACTGGTTTCGCGCTATAAACTCCGTGTGTGTGTGTGTGGAGAGCTTCAGGCCCGTGACTTTTTATGTGTCGTCTCTCGTCCTCGTGCACAGCATCGTCACCGTATTCGTCGTTATAACCGTATGCGCGTACGCATCGCGTGTAAAATAAATTACGTTTATTTATACGCCCGACCGCGATCGTCCGCCCCGTGCATTATTATTGCGGTCATTAAAGTCAAAACGCCGCCGCGGCGCGGCTTTTATATAAATCGCCATTTGTGTGTTCTACCTCCGAGAGGACGCGTCGATTGTAGCGTACACCTATAACGTGCGCGCCAACTTTATTACGGATACGCGTGCGACGTCTTCATTACGACGACGGCCCTCCGAAGATCATCTGAATACCTGATTAATATTATTATGTAATATTATAGTGCATTGGTTCTCAATCTTTTTAGGACCACGACCCGAATTTTTCTTCAAAAACCTATCGCGACCCACATGGTTTTACATTTTTAGGATAAAAAGGTAGTTCTTAAAAATCAAAATTAGATTAATACTCAATTAATCGGTGTATAATGAATATAATTTTACAAATGTGCTACTTCGTCATTTTTACACAGTGAAGTTTGGTTAAAAAAGTAATTTTTTAAGAATTTATGTAATTCAATGAATTTCTGGCGACCCCCCAAAAATTGACTCGAGACCCACCGGGGGGTCGCGACCCACACTTTGAGAAACGCTGTTATAGTGTTTGCACGTATCGCGCGTATCGTAGCTACGCAGACTGACCGGTGTCCTCTACTCATTAGACCAGAGGTTCTCAAACTTTTCAGGCCAGGCCCCCCACTTTGGTCGTCCCCAGACGTGGGCCCCCCCTTATAAAAATAATTTTAATAGTAATGTTTAGAGTACCAAAAATTTAAAAACAAACAACAAATATAGATTAATATTTATATTCACATTAAAAATTTATCATAAAAGGTTTTAATCAGTCAGTTACTTTTAATGTGATAGGTGGGCTTGTTTTTTTTCATTACAAATGTTGGTGTGACGAGGAGAAATTCCTGTACACTCTATAGGACGCGATTATTATTATGCAAATTTCTCAAATATTTTTCTGTCCTACCAATACAATGTTGATTTTTAAAATTTTCTCGCGGCCCCCCGGAAGGTCGCGCCCCACACTTTGAGAACCTCTGCATTAGACGAATGTGCTTTTCGTGCATAGTGAAAAAAAAATCCGTTTTCAAAATGTCATACGTGCCTTCACCATGACAGTGTACGCACGTTTTAAATATACAATTTGGGTTGATAGTTATTTTTAACACGAGTTTTCCGTACAATAAGTTCGGAAATCGCGAAAACAAAAACTCAAAATATGTCAGTGCAGTGTACTATTGATTTTGTCTAAGTTCTATTGATTTTGACGTGTATGCCGTACACGATCTTCAGTATATAAAATGTAAATAAAAATAGAACGACATACTTGATTCGATAAAGTATTTGAAGATTTGTCGAGTAAACGTTTCACCTTATCTTCCATCGCCACTGCTACAGCTAGTGCAACCATCTATTGCAGTATCCCACATTGATATCACCACGTATAACGTGATAGTTTGAGGCTTTAATGAGCCATCTATTTGTGTATTGTAAATAACTGTAATAAATATGGTAAGTGAATAGATAGAAATCGCGTTATTGAATATCGAACGTCTTGAACAAAATCGTTTCAGTTTATTGCACCTTATTAACTGCTTCCATTATTTCAATAAATGTAATTAACTTTATCGTTAACGTTTAAAAGGGTTTTTTTTTGTACTCGAAGGAATTTTCTTAATCGTTTTTAATAATGACTAAAATATGTTTGTAGTTACCCGTTGTCTATACTATCCAGTGGATATTATTTCTTCGGTTGGTACGTTAAAAGTTATACCTATAAAAATATACATAATAATACTTGTTTTTTGTATGCATTCAGGAGCATTCACTCAAAGGACGTGGAGAGAAGTTGAGAAATTCTAGACAATTTTTTAATAAATTGTTTATAATAAAATCATTGTGTGATTAAAAATGTAATGGTGAGCAAATATTTTATTCCATACGTCAGCAAAAATGGAAGAACTGACATTACGTTTTCATTATTGGAATCGCGCTATCCGCAATAATAATTGTATTCTCTTTGGTTTCATCAGTTAAATGTCTTGTCATAACGTCTACAGAATCACGTGTTAATTAAAGATTTATAAACACACGATTATACGAACAGTTGAAAACCACCCACTGTTTATTTATTTTCTTTTGAGTAATTTCACCGACTTATTTAACGTCATTTATGTAGGTAATAGCGTAGAAAATTATGAAAGTCAAAAACCCGTAGATAATCATCTCGGACGGAACATTATAAAATATGATTATAACTACCTACGCGATTTATTTTTCGGTATTTAGTTCTGAGATAATATTTGTAGATTATCTCGCCGTGTAATTTATTACGAAATCGTAACGTACATCTCAACACGACACGATTTTTATTAATTAAATATTTTACAGTCGCCGAGTACAACACGAGTCTCCTACACCACTAGTCGGACATATATTTTATTCGATTATTTACGTCCGCGGACGCGATATTCAAATGCACTGCAACACGCTGCCACAGCGTGCAGCGGCTACAGCAGTTCGCGCGGACCTCGACGGACGTCAGCGAAAATTAAACACGATCCATTACGAACGTATTATTATTAATGTTGTTGCATAGAGTTAGTTACTGGAAACGGCGTTGAAAGTCGTAAACAACGTTCATTTTTTTTTTCTATAAGTACGAGATTGCGAACGTACGCCTCCAGGTCTGAATTTATTCTCCGCGCACGCGAAAGGCGGCGTCCTACCGCGGCTAGAGAACCGTTTAAATGAAACAATATCAATTAAAAAAAAAAAAAGACAACAGTACATAATATTACGATATTAATATTATATTATATCTTTGCGGGGACGCTAATAGTTTATTTTTTCGGAGTCACGTTACAAAGAAAAATAAAAAAAAAAAACAACACCACAGGATAATAATATTAAGGCTGCAAAATATATATCGCTGCAAAATACGCTCTCTAAGCCGTAAGATTACAATGTTTATTGAAACACAATATATTTATAAAAAAGAGAGAGAAAGTATATCCTAGAAGTCTCCAATGCAATCTTTAATATCTTATTGGCATAAAATTATTTTTTAATGTGGGTTTTTTAAGATTTATCCTTACACCAAATAAACAATTTGAAACTTTTTCAAATTCTCAAAAGTTCAAAAAAAAATTTTTTATAGAAATCACTTTTTGAATACTCCAAAAGAGCTATTTTATTAAATAGATTTTAATAAATTAAAAAAAGAAAATATAAAAGTTATTGAAGTCGACTAAGTTCGAGCGAGTTAAGTTTTTGATTTTATGAAAATAACAGTTGTTAACAAAAACACAACCCACCGTAGCTTGGTCAATTTTGACTAACTTTCAATTTTAGTTGTTTCTACAATGTTGTTTATTTTTTTTATGCTTACAACATACGCTTGAAAGACGAAGTGATAGGTTTTATCGTATCGTCAGAAAAAAATATCCCTGTGTATAGTTATGGATAATATTAATTGTTATTATTCCGGGAAAATTTCTAACGCATTGAAATATCGTCAAACGCGAACAGTACTGTCGTTTTTATTTATACCCCATAATTGACATACCTATTTATTGAATTCTAAACACGTTAATAGTAACAAAGTTTAAAAAAGCAGGACATACTTCGCACCATGGATATTATTTACTTCTTGGATGAGGTTTGTTATATTTTATAGAATATTTATTTAATAAAATGATTCTGAGTGGAGTTTCTGTTTATATAAGACAATTTTACTTAAAAAGTATAAAAGTAAGAAAAAGTAAGAAAAAGCATTTTCAAAAATTTTTTTTTTTTTACATTTTTAAAACCTTTTATTAAATATTGTTTATCTATAATTTTATTAAATTGCTAGCTTCGCTCAGAACCTTAATGATCATAGTGTATAAGCAAATTTACGCATAAACATATTTTTTTTTGAAAGTTTGATTGATATATTATCCGGAATTATGATTACAATTTATTACAGGGCAGTAGACACAGACGATAGACGTCATACAGAATTAACAATAAATGCAATGATATGCGTTTTATTATAAGCAATTATTTATGTGAAATAAAAATAGTGTTGTAACTATTATAACTTCTATATGAAAAATAGAAAACATAAATAAAATATTAATAACTTTATCAGCCAACCACGATTATCGTTTATCTACTACTGGTAAATGTAACCAAAAATTACGCCTATTAAAATTTTACTATCAATTTCCATCTCTCCCTCCCCCCTTAGTTGTGCTACTGGATGAACGGCGATTCCATGGACAGTCGTAATCGTGACTCGTGTCAACGTGCAACAGTTGCGATCGCCACTGTCACCGACTTTCTGACGGAGATCGACGTGGAAGACTGATGTGCGTAATCCCGGGAGCCATCGCCTTCATAGGAACAAAAAGAATTCGTGACAAAAAGAAACGTCGTCTCCTGTTGTATGAATAAAAAGCTATTTTTTCAAACAACTCTGATATTGTACGAGTCACTGCTGCAGAACTAACAAAGTGCGTGAAAAACGGAGCGATAGGTTTTCACCTACTGTCTAAAATAAATATCCCTAAATAATAAATGGATATTATTAACCATTATTGTACCACTAGACACGAACAGCACTGTCGGGCCGTTCGCGCACGAGATCGATTAGCGGCGGATGCTGCGAAGGGCTGTCCGCGTGGACCACGGAAACCACACGCTCGACCGCACTATATTCTGTAGTCCAAGCGAGTTGTTCAATAAAATAGCTTTTTATTTATACAACAGGAGACGTTTGTTTTTATCACGAATCTTTTTTGTTCCTATGACGGCAATGACTCCCAGGATTACGCGCATCAGTCTTCCGTCTCCGTCAGACTCCAACGACTGTGGCGATCGCAACTGTTGCACGTTGACACGAGTCACGATTACGACTGTCATCTGGAATCGCCGCCACGCAATCCGTTCATCCATTGCCAGAACTAGGAAGGGAGGGGAGAGATGGGAATTGATCGCCGGGCGTAAAATTCTAAGACGCGTAATTTTCTGTTACATTTACCAGTAGTAGATAAACGTTTATAGTGGTTGACTGATAAAGTTATTAATATTTTATTTATGTTGCCTATTTTTCGTGTTTTATTATAGAAGTTATTATAATAGTTATGACACTATTTTTACTTCACATGCTATTATCGAGCGGTATAATATTATTTAAAATATACATAAAACTTCAAAATAATTCGAATGCACAATAACTTTTGTAGGCCGTAGACCTATATAGTGTCTATGTGTTTAAATGACACTGCTTGCTGTTCGTTGGGCCGTTTTAAAAATACGAACAGATAAATAAATAAATAATTAATGTTTTCGTATACATACATTAAATACACGCGTGTGAAAAACAAACACAATTAAATACGCCTTCAACGATATACCTAACGATAAACGCGAGAGCTACATCACGATACACGAGGAGCACGGTATACGAGTTCTTTATATATTTTCGAAAACAGTAGAACGATTTATTTATCGTGGAAAGTGCCCGCTGAGCATAAACTGTTGGTGCGTACGCACACACACAGTAATATCGTATGAACTATTACTTATATACAGACCACTATTAATAATATATATATACATAAATATATTGTTTAAAGTATAATTTAACAAGTCAACGTAAGGTAAAAAATCAAAAAAAAAAAAATCAACCGGTAGGAGCGGTGATTTAAATTGTTCACATAACATAATATAATATTATAATATTAATACGATAACGTATACGAAAAACGGGAATCTGAACAAACACGCGTTGTTATAATTATTTGTTATATTAATGTGGTGTTTAGTTTTATACACGTTGTACGGTTGAAAAAACAAATATGCATGTACGTATATACAGACGTACGAGAGTGTAGACAGAATAATACAGGACCAAACGGATGAAAAACAGTGGCGGTCACTCGCTCACTTGTTTCGGTAACTTTTATACTATATCGTATGTACTGCTCATTATATATATATATATATATTATTTTTAAATCGGGACGCTTTTATAATATAAGGTACCTATTCAGATAGTTTTAAACAGGCGCGGATCCAAGGGGAGGGCAATAGGGACGCTCCCCCTAGAAATTTTAAAATGCATATTAAAAATTCTTAAGACGTGTAAAAATGTATCAGTATGACGTGTATTTGATTTATTATTGTGTAATCGCCTCATTCAAATTTAAGTCCTGGATCCGCCCCTGGTTTTAAACGATATTCACGTAATGTTTCGAACACATAGTAATTAATACGGTCTAATTATATTTGATTATTTTTTTAAATTATGACCGGAGCGAAGAACCTAATGATTTAACGTTAATAATGACGTTTATTTTTTCCCTTCTATAAATACTTTTTCGTATAGTAATATTTGTTCAAAAGGTTCATTCAGCAATCTTTTAGAAGATTGGAAATCGCACTATTTACACCCTAACGGTAATTTACCTTCTCTAAGCGTAAGGGAAATCTACCAAAAAAATGGCAAAAAACGGTAAAATATGCCATAATCTGAATTTTTATAAAATTGAATTTTCTTTTTTAGTGTAAAATAAAAATAATAGAGCCAGAAATTTAAAACATTCACAAACTACTAAAAGAAATTGTTACGTGGATATTTCATAAGAGCTAAAAAACATTTGACTAATTTTAAGTTAAGTATGGAGCTTTGAAAATTTCTCATTTTTATTTCATACGATAAAATTTTAAATTCTTGATTTTGAGATCTGAAAATTGAACACCTCCTCATTCATATATATAAATATATATATATATATATATATAATGCCTAATTAACCAAAATAAATCTCGAAAATCTTAAGTCAACATATATATATATATTTTTTTAATCGTTTAAATATAGTCAGAATTTGATAGTTTTAAATAAAATTACACATTTGAACGCATATAAAAGAAAATATCTTTGTGGAATTCAGTTAATTTACTGTTCAAAATTACACTGAGATGTTTGATGTTGGGTGTATTTTAAGTAATGTCGAAGTTGCTCGATTAAAAAAAAAAAACCGAACATTCCGCGCCATTGATACGTATTTTTCGCTCTTAGGTAGGAATAAGGTGAGTGTGTTCAACGATTAATCATTTTTCAATAAAATGATTCTAAGCGAAGCTTTAGTTTATATATGACATTTTTTTTAAAGAATTATAAACATTATTAATATTACAAAAAAAATTATTTCAACCAGTTCGAAGTAACGAAAAATAACAAATTTTATTTTTTTCAAAAATTCAAAATTTTTTTTCGCCAAAATATTTTGCATATTAGTGTTTATCTATATTTAAATTTTCATAAAGTTCATATCAAAAACAAATAAGTTGTAGATGCGTTTTTGCCAATTTTTGGAAAAACTATTAAAAATTTCATAAAACGACCTCTCAAAAATACCTAAATAAGGCAAATTCTGATTCAGAAGTTGCTGGTTGAAACTTTTGGTCAATTATTTCTAAACGAAATTGAGTATATATTAAAAATAATAATAATAAATTAACATTATTGTAAAAACACTAGCTTCTTCGGTCCACTCACAATCTAAAATGTGACTGTATGCATTATTAAAAATCGTTTAAAATGTTGATAAAAGTTATTAAAATTGGCATTTAAAGGGGCATCATAAATACAATTTTATACGACTTTTGTTTTCAAAATAAACGTTAAAGTAATTTTACATATATGTCTTTTAGTTCTGTATGGAGAGGAATGGGTCAAAAAGTATTAAATTCCATATAGAAAAGTAGTTTACTAAATAACTGTTCAACAAATTCTGTTCATCAAACTATTGTGAAATATTGTAACGTAACGAAATCATTTTTAGTACTCTCTAATTTTCATAGAATCTGACTCTCGATTTGCAATGTTTTTTCCGATAGCAATTTCTGTCAGAATATCATGACGTGGCCTTTACAATTAAATTGTATAGTATAGTAAAATTTTATACTATATAGTATAATAGCCGTCCCATGGATGGGGAGCTACAGGTAGGTTTATTCCTAAGGTAAAACGACGGTTGGTCCACGTCAAAAGAACGAATGCTCCGACGTTTGGTCTCTGAATAATATTATAATACAGTGTTTCGTCGCCGTAAATTGTTAGTGATCGGACGCATGGGTGTCTCGAGAGGAGGACAAGAAGGGGCATTCCCCCCTCCCCTTCGGGTTTTCAATTTATTCTGAAACGTATGCAGTTGTATAATAGCACATACCATGTGGTAATTTCTCAGTTGTGGTTGAACGTATGTTGAGATACACTGATTCTTATCGATATTTAAAAAAATTAATTTGTCTGTTGTCACACATAGTCAAGTAACCATTATAAAACTATAAGGTACATGACGTGTGTGACACATGCTTTCAAATTGTGTTTAAAACTGTTCCAGAAATGTTGATATATTAAAGTGAAGAATTTATCACACAAAAGTTAATCGTCAATTATTTTATTAATTACGTTTACTCCCCCTAGAAAGAAGTCTGGGGACGACCGTGATCGGATGTTTAGTTGGCGTATATATTAATCGATACACGTCCCTATTCCCTTAGTATTTATGTTGTTATTTGTTCATTATTTTTATAATTCATAGATATTTACAGTACCATAGAAACCGCGGTGCGAGGGGTTCATTGCACCAGGGCCCCACTTATCAAATTCTTGTATGGGGCCCATACTTATTACTTAAAGTCCCCCCAGATTTTTTGAAAGTTGCATAAGGATAATGCATTTGAGGAGAGAGGTATAAATCACACAAATACCTAAACGTGTTTAGATATTTGTCTCCTTCCTCAAAATGTTTATCCTAATTGCCCTAATGACCTAATATATTTCAGTAAAAACGAAAAATTTTGAAAAAAAAAAATGCTGATAAATAATACTATCTGGAAATATACAAAATAAAAATTGAAATTGGATTTAAATAGGTGTAATTCAGATTTATATCTGATCTAGCAACTTTTTATTTGATTCTGTATATTTATATTCTGTAATTTTTTAGTCCAACTGATATGTTTTGCTTTTATATATGTTTGAAGTAAATAATATTGTAAAATAAAGGGCCCACAGATTTAATTTGCACTGGGGCCCGTCTATTTCAAGCTACGGCATTGGGTATTTAATTATATTTTAGTCAAATATAAGGACAAAAATGTGCTTAAAAGTTCTATATTCTACATTCAAAGAGCTTATTGATAATTAATAATTATCAAACCGAAATGTTCCCCAAGCGAAGCGAAGCGATGGGTGCCAAAACACGCGCAGAAACTGTTAATAATTAATTTGAAATTAAAATGTTTACCTAATAACTCATAAGGACGAAACGTCGCATTACAATATTTTCCGGAAACGAAACGTTGGAGCATTCGTATTTTTTACGGGGACGAAACGGCGGAGACGAACCGTCATGGATTCATCCACAACGACCAGCATCGTAGCTGAATGACTCACAAACGATTTCGAAAGCGTCAAGCGTGTAACACCACGGAGAAAATTCTATTACAACCAAAATTATGAAAGACATATACGACGAGTGCGTTTGAAATCTCTTCAAATATTGGGTAAATTCCAATCAGACTGTTCAATTGACTCCTGAAAAAAATACCATCAAGGAATTTTCAAAAATTTGAGCATATCCGTTAGCAATTATTGTGAATAAAAGGTAATTTCATATACCTAAAACTACAAAAAAAAATACTCAAAAAGCATAAATAGCACCCCATTCAATGCCTGAGCATCTGATCGACCCTATTAAGTATAGCACACTAGAGGTGCGTGACATTTTAAGAACTACAAACACAAAAACATACGAAAGTAAAGAAATGATCAAAATCTATTAAATATTCTTCATAGTAACCTGTGTGGTCCTGTAGCTATGAAAACATTTAGGAGGGTGTTTTTAATTCAATAACAATTCTCGGGTGCCAGTTCAACGGTACCTTTTAGGACAAAATATCGACTACCTGTTTCTTCGATCCCAGCGAGTCGATGTGTGACAACACTGCATATTATACATTAATAATACCTGTAGGATTTTTTTCGTTCCACTCGGTTGCCAAAAGGTGTATATAATCTACTATTTATGCCGTGTTAAATACGGTTTTAGAGTTGTTCCCATCATTATAATATATTATGCACATCACAACATATTTTTTAGTAACGAATGTGTCGTTGAAATACCTGACTAATAAGCATTCCAATAATGAATGCCCACCGTTAATATTAATGATTACGAGGGTGTCAACTTGCCGCACCGTATTCGTTCACTATATATTCAGTAGGAGTCCGAGATTCAACGCAACGATATACGGCGTGGAAAAATAAAATAAATTAATCTATTGGAGTTCGGTAAGAACGAGTATATTTTTTCGTCGGCCCTGACTATGATTTGTAATTTATATAGTGTACGCATCTAAAAAACTGGTTTTTTCCTAATAACAGGAATAGTTTATAATAATATGAGAAAAAAAAAAAATCACGAGAAAAAAGCGTACGCCCATAGAAAATGACCGAAATATACACCTTTGTGGAGTCAAATTGTAAATGATGTGATAAAACATATCAAAACTCCCGATCAATATAATTGTCAAGCGGTTTGTTACCCATGGTTATAGTCGAAAACCGTTGATGAACAGATAAAACCGAGAAACAAAATACTCGTTTACTTAGTTAGGTACCTATTTTATGGTAAATTATATTATAACAGCGCGCGCGCGCGTGTACGAGTGTTTATTTTTAAAAACTTTTCGACAATAACTTATAAATTATTGTTTTCAGTAATGGTAGAAAAGAAACCAATTTAAGACAACTAAACACGGTCATAATTTGAATTATTTTATTAGTCGGATACAATAAGTTTTAAATTATGCTGTTGTGACTATAGTGTTACGGTGGCGACGCATCATAATAATGTACATTATATGCGATGTGGATAAATTAAAAATTAAAATATAATATTACACAAACCGTAAAATGTATTTCTATTGCGAGAGAAAACCGAATGCATATAAAATGAATGTGAGTTTTAAAATACAGAATACTAATTTCGAAAATCCATTAGAAATAATTATCATTACACTGGGCAGAGGAATTTTTCTAGCTTTTTCAAGTTTCTTCTTATTTAATGTATAAATTTGTTTTTTTTATTTATGTAATTTTTAAGATGTAGTTTAGCTCATATATTCATCATTATTTAATAAATTGTTAATAATATAATACATAAACTAATAATATTTGTATGCGAGTTATTATCGCACGATTTTATTTAAATTATGAGTGTATTAGGTGGTACGGGAGTACTTTTCAAATGCAATGAAGTCATTCGCATTCATATGAAAATTCAAAAACACTGATACAACATGAAGAAATTTGTATAGCACATTACGTGATTTATATGTTTTCGACTCATCACACTCTTAATACAGAAATATGCATAATTATTAGCGTTATTACGCATAGCACCGTAAGATTGAAATAATGAGTATGTGCAAGGTGAATCTAGGAAAAAATTTCCATGGAAAAATTATCCGTAATCTATGGTTATGCATTTTTCACATTAAGTTAATTTAATTTTTAGATTGAACTAATATCTGTCTTATTATTACTATTTTTTTCAATTTCATGAAAACATACCATTGTCCATACTATAACAAAAGTACCAATTTTATAACTTCTGTTCATAACTCAAAAAAAATAATGATTTAAATTCTTTAATTTTTGTCATTAATCAATTTATTAAATAATTTTGAAATACATTATATATAATGTATAATGTTACAGAATGTACAGGGGTTATTTATTAGGGGAATCACTGACATTGTATTATTTTTTCATTTATATTTTGTTTAAGGACTATATAGTCTAACATGAAACAAAGCAAATGTAATTAATGGATATATATGTACACACACACAAATACTCTATTATATTGATATATACAAAATTATATTATTTATCGGATATATTTAATAAAGGTCATAGATATACAATATATTAACTAACTTACTGTTATCACATGAAGTCATTCGTCATTTCCATTGTTTACGACGTTAGTAAACATTGTTATCTACTTAAATCAATTTTTATACTAAAATGTATAAGAAAACTTTAATTAATTTTTTTCTATTCATTGTGGGGATAAAATTTAATGCCCGTTTGCACAAAACTTTAAAGAGTTGATAAATAGTTATTAATCCAATAGATTCTGATATTGATTCAATAAAAATTAAAAGATGTTACACAATCTTCAAATACCTTATTGAATCAATAATTTATTGTTCATTGGTTACTGTTGATTCAATAATTTATTGGCCCGATTTCAGGCCAATAAGTTTTATTGGCTCGATAAAGTGAAGTTTATCAAAATAAATACATAATAATGAGATAAACTTAATTACATTATTCTTTGAGTAGGTAAGATGTTCATTTAAATTTAATTAACAAAACTTGTATAATATCAATACATACTTTAATACCATATCCATCTATCTTAAATTACTTACGTAATGGATAAAATCGCAAAATCATATTTTGTGCAACGCTTTCTCTTTATTTAACGAATACTTTATGAAACCGATAAAACTTATGGCGTCAATAAATAACTTAATCAATAAAATAAATATCGGACGTTTTTTGTGCAACCGGGCATAAGTATAATAATTTATTACGATAAATAACTTAATTTTTCACATGTTAGTGGTGTTTGGAAATAAGTAGGAAACTGGAAAATCAAAAGGTTATCAGTCATGTATTGACTTGCCACTATTGCTAAATACTAATTTAAGTTGCACAATACTTATATTATATTATTTATATTCTAAATTGCAGAAAAAAAGTCCAATGAGCTGATATTTGCACCAACGAAAAAATTATTTCATGATATTTCATATCAGATTTACTCGAAATTACTATTCTTTGTGATATAAAACATTATAGAGAATTTCGAGAATCATCCTTTTTAAGGGATCGAATAGATGTAATTTATAGTCTAGGAAATGGGTTTATTATATTTTGTTCTAAAATAACTATTGTTTAAGAAATGAAATAAATGTAAGTATTTATTTGTAATATTTTAAAACGGCCAAGGACATTGTAAAAAGATGTATTGGCTAGAAAATATTACACGTACGTATCCGTGTCGATTATTGATTGACGACGTTATTGAATACGCGTGTAATAAACATACGTATTTAGTAAACCTGTACACTTTTGACTTTTGTTCAGTTCATTTTAAATTCATATCAATTTAGTTTTAAAGTTTTTTCTCGAAATTTTTCGCTTGTCGGCTAATTTATTTATTTTTTTTATCGGTGCTTTATGTCAAGACGCGTAGGTAATAGGTAAGGTAATGGAAAGGAAGGTTAGGTAATGCAATGTAAGGAAGATAAGTGGATTAGGCCTGGCGTTCGTTATATAATTTATAATTTATAATATTCACTGGGGGGGACGCCAATATAAAATAAAACGCGCCGAGTGCAATACCTTATGCTATAGAATAACAAGCATTATGTTATTAATTACAATATTATATTAAGAGGCACTGTTTGATATTTTAATAAGCTAAGGTGGTGAGGAAACTTGCACGAATACATTATGTTACAATACTACTCCTAGAAATCGCCAATAGTTCTAAACAGCTGGATATCGTTAATAATTCCTTTGTAGATCAAAGGTCTGGACTGGTTTGAGGGTCAAAAAGGGCTTTGGTAAAACTAAAATAAGTTCTATACTCAGTTCGGTATATGCCATATGTTTTTGAAATGTTTATGAAGTATGCGCATGAATTTCGGATTGGCTGTGATAGAATGTAAATGTGTATCTCAATACGAAAAAAATAAAATAAATAAACACTAGCTTCTTCACCTCATTCGGAATGTAAAATGATTTATGAACTTTTTCGTTTGACACTGAGTGAAGCAAAGAAGCTAGTGTTTTTAAAATCGTGTTTTTTTCTCTTTATAATTCTTTTAAAGTGTACATGTTTTCGTATATAAAAACACTCGTCAAAAAGTTTCGACCAACAACTTTTTGAATCGAAATTTTTCTCTGAATAATACAAATTGGGAGGTGATTTTTTTTCGAAATTGTTAATAGTTTTTCCAGAATTTCGGTAAAATTACCCACAACTTGACAAAAATTCCTGAAAAACAAATTGACGATAATTTAATATAGGTAAAGATAGAAAAAAAAATATTCTTTTTCTAAATTTAAATATTATACCAGGATATTTTTGTTTCCACGGAAAAGCCTATTGCTACGCGTTTCACGTGCATCGTTAGTGTATTATTCTGTGCGGACTTGATGGGTAAAAGTCGAGAGTACAGTTGTTAAATTAACGCGTTTCTTGTATAAAATAATATAATATACACAAGTCGATGGTATTCTTCTTAAAATTAAATCGTTTATTTATTTATTTTTTTTTCAAATCAACAGGTGCAGCGGAGAAAATCTTTAGAATTTTTACGGCGGCAGACTTTCTTCGCTGCAGCCGCGCCGACCGTTCGCCTGTTGCATTACGTACGTACAGTGGCACACCCAGAGAAGGGGTTAACACTCGAAATAATTTTGTTACATATTATCATGTTAATAAATTGCACATAATATTTATATTAATAACGTTTGCGAACCTGTTTTCTGTGTACAATTGTATTTTAATAATTTAAAGTGTCTTTATACATTGAGTTAAAATTTCAGTATTTTAATCACTTGGACACTGCGGTCATCTTGCCTTAAATCCATTTTACCATCCACCTCGCAAATAAACTGATTTTTCCGGAAACCATTAGCTTTGAAGTAATGGTAAATGGTGTTTGCTGATATTGAAATATTGGATTACTATTTGAATAAGCTTAATTTTAATTTTTCATATAAAAAATGATTTTTCTTTAAAACTATGAAAGTAGATTTTAGACAATATTTTTGATTTGTTGAACGTATAGTTAACTTAGTTAAGTTAGTTAGTTAGTTAGTTAGTTAGTTTTACTGTAATAGCGAGGGTACACGTTTTCAGTGCATCAAAAACAAACTATTTCTGCTTATTTTGATTTATGATTTATTGTTTTTAAAACGGTGATTTGCCTTAATTTCTGAAAAATGCTTCATTCTCGTGTGTAAATAAATTTGTTCTATTATATTTTTAATATACGATGTTATTTCAGGAGTCAACTTGCTGTTACAGCCGTCGAATTTTCATCAACACTTTCGTATAAGTTTTGTTTTACGAAAAAAGGCGTTTAAAAGAAAATATAAACATCATTGTAAAACCACTTGCGTCTTCGCTCCACACAGAATTTTAAATCAATAGTAAATCCTCTATTTGCATTAGTACCAGGCCTTGGACACTCTGAAATATTATCAATAATTGGCGGCCATTTTGTTGGAGGAAATATTATCATTTATTAAACTGTGATAATATTGTTGTGATATTTACCAAGACTAAATAATATTTACGTTGTGGGCATAGACATAATAACACATAATAAGATGAATGGACACAAGCATGAAAAGTGAGTCATGAGTCATGACTCAAAAACGGGGAAAAACTGTCGAAAAATTGACAAAAAACGGCAAAATACGCAATTACCGAAATTTCCGTAAAATTGAAAATTACTTTTTGACATAACTTCTAAAATAATGTAGCTAGGGACTTGAAATCTTTACGAACTACCAAAAATAGTTACGAAAACATTTCATAAAAATTTCAAAACGATTTGATCAATTTTGAGTTAAGAACGGCATTTTGAAAATTTCTCATTTTTTGTTAGTTTTTATGTAATAAAATTTTTGATTTTTGATATTAAGACTTGAAAATTTAATATGACATATATGTCTAATTGACTTGAAAAAATCTCAAAAATTTTTGCATTTTTTTTTCTCTTATTATTAACTTCCTTCGTTCAGAATCGTTTTATTGAAGAAATGATTTATCGTTTCTTTAAAATTCAATACATCCGTCTAGAGTATCTCACCTGACGTGCGAAGAGCACCCCGATGAACGAAATACACACTTTTTTTTTATTCTTTTTTCATGTGAGAATACTTGATCTGTGAGTATTGTGGAATAAAAGAAAATGAAGATTTGTTTAATAAATAATTTTGATCTTAATATATTTTATGATGTTATTTATTTTACCTTTTTCTTTTATTATAAGTTATACATTGTTCACGAAATACGTAATTCTTTAGAATTAATTTTATTGTGAGATGCTTTTTAATTTAAGTTAATTGTTAAATCAAAAATTGATTTATGAATAGTTACTAATTTTTCATAACATAATTTTTTTTTTGGGTCATCCTGATTTTCCCTCCAACAAAATGGCGGATCAGTTTTTCAGACAACCCTATGCTATGTAAATCCTTATCAGTGTCCATTCTGATTAATCTATTATGCGTTAGTACCTTCAAAATTACTTATCATTCAATTATTCTATTTAAAGCAATTATTTTTGGAGTACATCTTTGGTGCGAAGTGATATTTTTGATCCCGTTAATTTATTGAGAAAGTACAGATGAGTCGCGTTCCGAAATTATAAAACGAACGTAGAACGGACATCGAAAAACGGCATTGAAAATTCTGTCGCATAATAAAATTGGTAAGTGTTCACGGGACACCCCATCGCGAACTGCCGTTGACGAATTTTCTATGGGAAACGATATGACCGACGGACGAATGACGCGCGATTTGTCGAAGTATGTCAAAACTGTACTGCGCGGCACCGCGTGGTGTACGTGGAACAAGGACGAAAACACCTCGTTATTATTTCTTACAACAATAAAAACGCAATATTTGAATCGCTTGAAATCGTGCGTACGACTATAAATGACATTACTAGTGTATATGTGAACAATATTGCAATATTACCTATATAATATCATGACAATGGTTAACTGGGAAGACCGGAATTTTATGCACTGAAAATATGGTAAAGACGATGCAAATAATACGCCAAAGAAAAAAAAAAAGGACGTACGACGCACCATGGGTATTCTTCACACTTCCAGTGGGACGCTCTTGGCGGATGTGTTGAATTCTAAAGAAGCGATCAATGATTTTTTCAATAAAAACGATTCTGTTTAGTTAATGAATCAATAGTAATTGTCGATATGTTTAACAATAATTATTATTTATTAACTGAATAATCCATGTCCAATTCATTATTTATAATGATCAGAATTTGTGTAATAAGTTACTTAATAATATCAGTAATAAATACTAATATCACCGAGTGGTCAAAATTCGATCAGAATAACAACATTAATTATTTATTTTTGTGTGATTCTACACTTATATCTTATATATTATACTGTTATGTGACCAAGAGTTGTATTGAAGAAAGTTATTTTTTATGAAATATTTTTCAAAGAATTCAAAGAAAAATTTATCAAAATTAACAGGTTAAGAATTCGTTGACTTCACAAGAATAATAATTGTCATGTCAATTACAAATATATTTGAATATACTACATTTTACATTCTTAATTTTACGTAATATACGACACATACATCCCATCTGGAATTTACGATTCGGGTGTTTTGGTCTCAGGTCTGATCACAAAAAATGGTTTCTTTACAAATTATGCATTAGATATGAATATTTTTTTTTCCAATACTTTTTTCCCCGATCAAAATCAGTTTTTTCATTTTCTCAGATAATAATGGAATACAAAACTGATTGAATAAAAAATATATTTTTTAAGTTAAATATACTGTTTAAGTAAAATTTTCTTGAATAAATTGAAGTTCCACTCAGAAGAATTTTATAAATAAATGATTTAGCTTTTATTTAAAATTTAACACACTCCTCGAGTTGTAACCGAGGAGCAAAAAACACCCATGGTTCAAAATATATCCGTTTTTTTTTTTTTAGTATTATTTGAGCGATTTATATTTTTTATAAATTTATTTTTGGAGAAAACAAGAGTAGGCTCGAACTACACTGACGTAACCAAGTTTTAGCACTGAAGAAGGTCTGAATACAGTACCGTAGAAAAGCTTATTAGATTTTTTTCTAAACAAGTTTTGAATTTTTTTCAAGTGCGTTGCTCAATCACCCACAATTAGGAAAATATCGATTTATTTTCGTTTTTTTCAATAATTAACACTGGAGTTCATACAAAAATTTGTTGCTTTCGTACTCGAAATAACGATGAATGATCACTTCCTGATGTGCCCGATATATTTCGCCAATCACCTTGAACTTGCATATATATTATAAATAAGTCCACAGTTTATCTGCAAAACGCTTATGTGTACTACATATTGTTATTACTATTATATTATATCAATAGTGTGCAAGGTTACGCGCGGGTTCGTCACACGCACAAAATGCGATATATTATATTATTATTATATCGGTGTCTATGTACAATATATACATATGTATAGATTATGGACTTTTAACAACGTTATAATCGCGTGTTTTCTCTCCCCCGCTGTACATACACACACACGCGTTTGGCCGCGAGAGTATATTATTATTATTATTATTATTATTATTATTATTAAACAGTATTGTTATTTGTATGCGGTTGATTTTTTACGATTTTGTTCGGTACGTTTACGTCCGTGTCATATCCACACACACACACACACACACACACACACGAGCATGTAATATTATGTACAGTATCCGTGTGCGGTACGTATACTTTTTTCCTTTTCTTTTATTATTATTATTTTTTTCTCGCCGCTGTGGTATTTTTTTTTTTTCTCTTAATATTTTCCTCACATACCGAAAGAGATTCACATGCTATACTGGAAAACGAACTGAAATTGTTATATTGCATTACACACATATCTAGGACGTTTTCACACAAATACACTCACACCACGCACACACACACACACACACACACACGTTTACAATACAACCACCCACTAGATATATAATGTATTATTATTATTGCTATTACGAGTATTACTATTATGAGTTCACACGAGACCGATTTCGGCTTTGATGCAGAACGGTTTTCTGGCGCGAAATGTTCAAATCATTCGACACATATTGTCCGTCTGATTGTCAAAAGAGTATGTTTTATAGTATTATACGAACTCGAGTCGACGGCTTTACACATTTTTTTCGTTTTTTTTTATATTTTTTTTTGTTACTTATGTTAACCATATTCTTGAGAGACGATATGGAGTAAAAACACTCATGTACGTTGCCCTCTCGAGTCCGTGTGATGTGTTTGCGCGTATTGTTGCAGCATCGTAGTCTGTGTGATACTGCTATATGTGCTCATTGGTGTACGATTCATTTAGTTGAATTCACTGCGATCCGCGGTTCCACACCCGTGTAGAAATATAAGTATTTTTTTTCTGTTTTTGTATTGACAAACAACTGTTAACGTGCGATAAAATGTACGCGACTATAGGACGAATCACGCTAAATCGATGGCATTTTTGCACTATTGTATTTTTATTATACTGCTATTGATATAATGCACAAATCAGGTTTAAGACTCTACAGTGCAAAAGAAAAAAATATATCCAAATTAAACAAACGAGAATCAAAACAACAAAATATCTAAAAATACGTGTTGGAATTCATAAGAGGGAACATAAAGGACACAAAAAACTAGCTTTAAATTTTAACCAACGATTATGTTATCCTTCAGGTTCAGTGATAGAATTTTACGAAAAAATACTTGTCAAAATTGAAATTCACAAATTTACGTTCAGTCTTTAGAAAAGTAACTTTCACGACATTTTGTTTTGTTTACTCAAAATCACAAAACGCACTTGTCGTGGACGATAATTTCAAAACGTACTGCTGACAACCTGGTGAAATCCACATTTCTATAAAAAAATCATCAAACAGTTGATTGAAAATACATTAATTTGCGGTGACCGAACCTAACCAACGATGGTAGTGACTAGTGGGGCCAAAGTTCACCGTAGCTATTGTAACGCAATGTTCCGCCGAGATATCGCAAGAGCCGGTCAATAAATTGTGGTAATTACAACACGGATGATTACGTTCTTTTTAAAACCAAACGGTTTGTTTATACATTTTTAAACGAATAAACGCAGAAGAAAAAATCTCTTTATTATTCACTAAAGTGGAGATTTTTTTTCCGAATCTGATTTTTCCGAAACTTTTTTTCGTGACTACCCGTTACGGTGGCGACTGCAGATTCCTGGTCTATAATACGTCAGTATCTGTGGCCTCAACGATCGTGATGTGGCACGTTGCGTGTCACGGCTACAAACCGGCCGGGAGTTCACAACTGGACGGCGCCATCCGCTGCAGCCACTACCGGTTGAACCGCCATCCGACTGCCCGCGAGATATGGTCGCCCGTCCGTCTGCCTGCCGCATTTTGTATGTACAGTAGAAATTTTACATAATAACATCCAAGGGACCTGTCAAAATTGTTCATAAGAACTGACTGTCATGATGACCATAATTGTTATAAAAAGTAAAATAAAATACTCGATTATATTATATTTATACGAACATAATACTACAGAATTTTAACGTTCTATAATTTTATCACTAAATCATAACTTATTAAATACGTGCAGTAAAAAAATAATACAAAAAGTATTTGCATTAAAGTTTTAAAATTAAATTTAAACACTAATAAAATAAAAAAAAGCGACATACTTCGCATCACAGGTATTCTTCAGATTGGATACTCTTGGTGGGACAGTTAAGTTTTAAAGAAACGTTAAATCATTTCTTCAATCAAACGACTCTGAGTGGAACTTCACTGAAATATACATAAAAATAATTGTCAGTTTTATATAAGAAAAGTGTTAAAGTGTTAAGAATAGTATAAAAATAAAAAATAAAAAGCATCATTGTAAAACCACTAGCTTCTTTGCTCCAATGAAAATTTAAAATCTGTTATTGTAGCGATTTGTAATAATTTTATCGTATAAAAATCATACTTTTTTCTAGTTTTCAAAAATTCGACTTTCTCGAGTTCTTCTGTCGGTTATTCAACGAAGAAATAACTTATTGATCGCTTATTTGCTTCGTAAGTTGGCCACGTCATTATTATTATAACGCAGTCATCCATATTTATTATTTTTTTTGTTCTTTTTGAATTGCTTGATTTTAAATTACATTATTGAATTGGGCCCCACTTAAACGTCGAATGCATAAACTTCATTGAAGATAAAGTTAAAAATATAACTCTATAATATACGTATATATTATATTACTGTTTATTATTATTATTATCTTCGATAAATGAAATAAGTCGGTTCAATTAATTATTTTTCTACGATACTTAAAAATATCCGTCATTAGTTCATAATATTGGTAAAGTCATTATAAGACATCGTATTAACCGATAAAAAACGAATACATATTATGATATGGGAGTTCTGCAGGGACCTTCAATTTAAGGTCATTAAACCAGGTTGTCATAATAGCCAAAAAGTTATTATAAACGATTTCTGCTGAAGTTATTATTTTTTTGTATAACTGGTATTATAATTTGTATGATAACCGAATTCAACAAATCAAAAGATTAATTATTCTCTGAAAAGGATAATACACCTTATAAATGTGTTAATCAAATGAATTCCCAGGATCCTCTATAGTTAGTAGTAATAATATTATACTATATACTGTGTAACACACGATCACAGTTCTATTATTTAATATATTATTCGAGGAGACGCACATGCGGTGAAAAATCGTTTAATTCGATAGAGAGAATAGCAATCGCTATTTTATTGACATACACGTGTCATTATCGTATAAAGCATTGAGTAAAAGTAATAATTTTATTAAATATCGGACAAAACTTTATCTAAATTAAGTTTATTCTTATATGTGATTTATACTTTTAATTTTAGTTGAGTCACGACAGTATTATATTAGTCGCAATCGGGTGTTTTTTTTTTTTCAAAGTAAAATGTTGGTGCAAAATAAACTGTTTTAAAATAATATTTAAAGGATTGGCGTTCGTTCAGGTGTTAGTGATCGGTACAGGAATATAATATATACATACAGTTTCACCCATTGTGTTATCTTTACTACCGTAGTATTTACACCGAACAGTTTCTTAACAGTTAATTATACATTTTAAGGACTATAGGGGAAAACGATAATTTAGAGAACATTTCCTAAATGTTCAGTGTATTAGAATGCTCAAATTTCAGAACTTGAAAAGTCCCTTGTGGATAAGGTGTAGTATATAACACAAATATAATAACTTGTTCTTTAACTATTTATTGCGATGTTTAAATCATAAATGATTAAAATCTAAATTTGCTTATACAAAATGTAAAAAACACATTTTTATTTTAAATTTCGACGGACATTAGACTATTAAAGTTTTTCCCCCTCACAGTCCTTTATTTGGTTTTAGTACCGTTATATCTGATGTCACTTCGGTAATTTCATCAAATATTTAAGAGAAAATAAAGTAGAAATGTTTTCAAGCGTTAAAAAAAATTGAACTCGTGTAATTCGTAAAAACTTCCCAAGAGTTCAAGTTGCAATAAATTCAAATTTTTATTATTCGCAGCGCAAAATAAAGTTTTTGAGTGAAAATAATTTAATATTTGATATACCATATAAAAAAACAAACAAACCACGCAGTATAGATTTTTTAACCATCCGTTAGTGACCTCGCAGAAATAAAATGAAATAATAATAATAATAATAAAAAAAAAAAAACATTTGCGTGATAGTATATACGTCATTTATATGCAAATCGTAAACAGGTCTAAGTGTTTCCTAGGCACCTATTCCCCGGCCCGGCCTAAGGGGTAGTAGGGAGATATGGTTATACGTCCAGGGAGGCATAACTTATTTTCGATGTATTATTTAGTACGTGGTACCTAAAAAGATTTTTCTCTCTTTTTGGCTAAAGATCAGGGGACAAAGATGTAAATTATTGAACAAACGTTTATACCACAACACTTTTTACATTCTGAACGAAGTGAAGAAGCTAGTGTTTTTACAATGATATTTGTTGTTATTTTTTTTTTTTTCTGTGTATAACTTTTCGTATAGAAATACTTGTCCAAAAGTTTCAATCAATAACTTTTTGAAACTGGATTTGCCTCTAGATTATACTTTAAAGAGGTCATTTTTTGAATTTCTCAATTCTTCAATTTTTTTTTTTGGAAAAACTACCAAAAATTTGACAAAAACGACATGGAAATCATCATTTTTTGATCCGAACTATATGAAAATTTAAACATAGATAGAAAATAATATAAGAAAGACATTGGCGCAAGAAAATTTTGAGAATGTGAAAAAAAAATTTTGGACATTTTTCTAACATTTTTTTTCTCATTTATTTTTTATATTATTAACTTCCCTCGTTCAGAATCGTCACTATTTTTCAATTCAGCCAGGTGAAAACTTTAATTTTCGTAGAATGTTTTACTCAAACCATTTCGACGAAAAATACGCGATTCGTGAACTCCAAAAAACAAACTATGACATGCGCACTAATAATAAATACAATAATAATGATATAAATCATAGTTGATATAAAAAAAAAAGTGTGTACGTCGCTCGTCGGGTTGTTCTTCGCACGTTGGGTGGGATTTTCTTGACGGGTGTATTAAATTTTAAAGAAACGATAAATCATTTCTTCAACAAAACGATTCTGAACGAAGAAAGTTAATATAGAATAATATAATATAAAAAATAAATGTTAGAAAAATGTCTAAATTTTTTTTTTTCACATTTCCAAAATTTTCTTGCGCCAAAATCTTTCTTGTATTATTTTCTATCTATGTTTAAATTTTCATATAGTTCGGATCAAAAAATAATGGTGTCCCAGTTGTTTTTGTCAAATTTTTGGTAGTTTTATCCAAAAAAAAAAAAAAAAAAAAAACTGAAGAATTGAGAAATTAAAAAAATAACCTCTCTTAAGTACCATCTAGACTTTAGAGGCAAATCCGGTTTCAAAAAGTAGCTAATCGAAACTTTTGGACAAGTATTTCCATACGAAAAGTTGTACACAGAACAAAATAAATTAAAAATAAACATTATTGTAAAAACACTAGTTTCTTCACTTCGTTCAGAATCTAAAAATTGAATTTAAGTAAAAATTAGTATTAATAATGGAAAACGATTGTTCCCTCCCCCCGTCGGCAGACAGACAATTAATATTTTAATAATATTATTTTCGTTACAAAACAAAAGCACGTCCGCGCGCGGATACGAAAATATACACCTGTTTAGAATAGGGAACGGAAAACCGAAATGCGCCATCGACGGTGGGGGGCACCTACGATTATTACACCGGTGCATACAATATTATTTTTAAGGTCGAAGTGGCAAAAACGATATTATTATAATCATCGCGGTATCGCAACAACGCGTTACACTAATATAATATAATACACGCGTAACACGTTTCTCTCCGCGGCGGCGGCGGTATATCGTCGCGTGCATTATAATATTACACGCGCGTATACAGTGTATTATACACGATATTATAATATACCTACGTGTGCACATATAATACGTACGTGCGTGTGTAAGTATATAGTACAAAATAATGTACGATTCTTAATTTTTTTCATTTTTTTCATTTTTATATCCGTTCCGTGAATGGGGGGGGGGGGTTTCGTGCTGCGGCTGTACGTGATTTCGTTTCGTACGTTTTTATGAATGAAACCGTGCGTGAGAAAACTATACAACCGTGTCATCCGCCCACTTGCGGTCAGTTCGAGAAAAACTGATTTGAAAAATCTCCGGGCCGCCGCGCCGCCGTGCGGTGTGTACAAACCAGTTTCCGTACCCGCAAAACGCATTGTTATGAAAAAATATTACACAGATGTTGTTGCTGGCTGCTGCTGCTGCTGCTGCTACTACCCCGAGTGAGACTGTACCATCGTTCGTGATCTCCGGTCGGTTGTCCGTCGTCGGTTTTGGCGTTTAATAATTTAATTTCGCACGGTCCGTATCCGTCGTCGACGCGGAATGATATATACGTACTATTATACGGAAAAATGTAGTTACTGTACTGTTTTGAAACCAAATATGCATTATATATGCATATATACCTACTCTGTACCAAGGAGTACTCTTCGCTCCTCCGGCGGAATACTCTTGGCGGGAGTATAACGTTTTCGAAGAGAAGCTTCAATTTATTCCAGACTATTTTGCTTGAAAATAGTAAAGATTTTTATTATAACAAAAACATTTTGATGAGAAATACAAAAATTTAAAAAAAAAAATTTCAAAATTTTCTCACACCAAAACATTTCTCATATTATTGTTTGTCTATTTTTAAATTTTTAAAAAAATTGGATTAAAAAAGATAGTTTTTAAGGCATTTTTGTCATATTTTGGATATGATTTTTCCCAAATTCTGAAAAAGCTATTGAGAGAAATTCGGGAAATAACTTTTCATAAGTATCATCTACAGGCGAATTTTAATTTCGAAAATCGATGGTCAAAACATTTGGACAAATATTTCCATTCGAAAAAGTGTTCACAGAAAAAAAAAAAAGCAAAGATAAGTGAAGTATAGACAAGAAAGCTAGAAATACTTCGCACTATGGGCAATCTTTGATCTTCGAGTAAGATATTTTTGGTGGATGTGGGGAGTTTTAAATAAATTATAAATCATTTCTTCAATAATACGATTCTAAGAGGTGTTAATAATATAGAGGACCATAGTAGTCGTCATTTTAAACACATCCACCAAGGATATCTGACCCGAGAAGCGAAGAATACCAGTAGTGCGAAGTATGTGCGGCTTTCTTTACTTTACTTTACTTTACTTTTTATCCAATAAAATAAATAAAGAAAAGGGAAAAAAAGATTATTTTACAATGAATAAAAAAAATTTTAATCAAAAAAAGTTTTAGAAAAAACTTAACAAATTATTTATCATATTATTGTTTGGGTTTAAATTATCATGATTTTTGAATGAAAGAAGATAGTTCCCGTAGTTTCCTAGTCCTTTTTTGTAAAATTTTGTGTAGTTTTCTTAAATTTTGAGTAAGCAATTGAGAATTTCGAAAAATGGTCTCTGTACCGTCTAGAGGAGAATTGGGTTTCAAAATATTGCTTGTCAAAACTTTTGGACAAGTATTTCTATAACGATACGTGATAACGTGTACACACATAAAAAAAAAAAAGAAGAAAAAAAATAAACATCATTGTAGAAACACTAGCTCCTTCGCTCCACTCATAATCTAAAATTATTAACTAATAATTATGATATAATAATATACTTCTCGTTTTTAGATCATGAATTCAGTTTTCATTATTAAATTATTATTTAGTGATAATTTGTTTGATACTCATATAGACAATTTTTCGCTTTATTTTCAACATATTACGCATTATTTTAAATAGTATTTTCGTTTATATGGTATCTATGAATAGTTAAATATATTTCCACGTCGTTTTTTAACGACCGTTGATACTAAAATAAAGAATTGTTGAATTCAGCTATCAAAAAATATATGCGCAATAATATTTTATTGCCTTACTGTACTAGATCAAGTTTATTCTTATTTGATATATTGTTCGGCAATGTTATATTATATATATTATAAGTTTATTATAGATATTTACATGTAAGTATTACTATAGGTATACTCGAAACATACAAGCATAATATGTACACACGTACACCATATTTTTCTATTCAGATTAAAAAGTATAAGTCATTCTTAAAGTATTGTGGTTGAGTGCCAATAGATGTTAAACCACATAAAGCAATTTATTATTTGAACATATTATTACTATTGAATGATACAGAAATCATTTCTAAACCTACACTTTTGTTGAATTCCTATGAGAAACAAATCATTGTAATAATCGGAATAAAAAAAAAAAAAAAAAATAGAGGAGAGCAATAATTACGTATTATGACTTATACCCAACTAATTAATGAGTGTTATTCGAGTACTTTGTGTGAGTATGAAATACAAAAATAAGAAGCTCTGCTCAGAATTGTTTTATTGAGAAATGATTTATAATATCTTTAAAATTAAACACAGTCACCAAGTCCAAACCAAGGAGTGAAGAATACACACGATGTAAAGTATTTCTGGTGTTTTTAATTATGAAATATCATTTAATCTATACATAAAAAATATAAATAAAACAATTTTTTTTTTAAAATTATTTATGAGCTCATATCTTTTATGTTATCGATAGCAGTGTCTTAGACTTTATTCTAATTCGTATGTCGAAGATAATAAGACACAATACAGATTGTCCTGTAATTAATTTGATAAATTAAAACTCAAATAGAACATTTTGAATCGATTCGATGGGTTTTTAATTCGTGAAATTCCTTAACAAATGACCATCCAGTAAATTAACGAAGTTGTTGATTATTATATATTTTATTAAAAATTAACAATAGTTAAATCTAGATATAGAATCATAAATATACATAAAATACATGTAAACAAGTTTATATTAAAATATTCAATTATTTAATCTAATTAATTAAGTAATTATTATTATTATTATTAATTATCATTAATTAAGTCATTCAATTTTTAATACTTTTATTAATGCCATTGACTGAAAATCCCCCTCCAATGCCACCACATAATGGAACAACAAGTTGGGAAAAACTATAGGTGAAAGATGACGTTACAATTGAAAATGTTTCATTTAACCTAATTAAATAGCTATTTAACTTATGTGAATTCGTACATTTTTATAAAAATACTGTGTTCTTTTTTTTTTTTTTAATTGATAATTTTCTTATTTATATATAAAGTAATTCTTAAGAAATATACAATTGTATTGAATATTGTAAGTACAATTAATATTTTACTTTTTTTTTTTTTCCATTTAAATGACATTTAAATAATATCAAATATACATATTAATTATAACTGATATGTTATGCATAATTTCGATTTATGTAGTAGTCATACTAATTTGACTTGTGTTTGATTTAATTAAATAAAAACGGTTGCTAAAACTACGTATTAGCAATAGTATAATATACCGTATGAATGAATATAAAATTAATTTAACGCATAATAACACTAATAAATAATACGAGATATTACATTGCGGTTTTCGATTAAAGATTTATTTTTTTATTTTTTTTTTTTAATACACAGATATGTTTATCACAGGTCGTAATTATAGCTGATACCTGACGGTACATAATGCGTATAATTGAACCTACATGAACAGGTGTATTTATGTACCTTAGATAGTAATTATTTCAAAAATTAATACATCATAGGCACGTACCTCCATGTAGGTATTAATATTGTTGATAATAAAATAATTTAATAATAATAATTCTTAGGATAGTTGTCAGTACATAATCAATTACTATTACCGATTCTGAAAATATTTTAATTTTAATTTCAAGGTTAAAAAATATGTGTACAGGTCAAAAACCGTTACCATAAATTTTAAATTCGTTTGTTTATTTTATATTATAAGGAAAACATTAGACTATTTTTCTGTTTGGTATTTTCTAATATCCACTTAAAGTATCATGATGTTAATAATGAAAATATTAAATTAGTTTCCAAACAATATTATGTATAAGTAAAAAGGTGTATGTGTGTTGGTGTTTATAAAAAAAAATAGGAAATGATCGCATAACGTAATGATACACGACATGACGCCTATTTTGCTATGCGTGACTTGGTTAGTTGGCAGAATATGTCAGTATTTTAATTACGCCTTTATTATATTTCACACCCAAACACTTAGTTAATTTATTTTTGTAAAATTAAAAGCATACGAATAAAATAAATAATAACTGAACAACTTATAGCGAATAATTTTAGTTTTGATAATGGATCTATAATAAATTGAAAACAGTTATTTGTCGCTTTAGAAGAAAAAAAAAAAAAAATGATAAGAAGAATAATATGCACTTACAAACGAAAACGTCGTTTTAAAATAAGTTCGTACGTAGGTACCATCCTATTTGTAAATGATTTTTGTGGTGAAATTCGTGACTAATCGACCAAAACGAAAATTAGCGAACAATAGTGTACGTAAAATAATATAATATAATAATACGGAACGCGTTACGAAAAATTCGAATTTGACTGGCACAAATCCGTGTTTGGAAATCGCGATTCGTGGGAGTGTTTTAGTTTCGAACACGTCAAACCTTTATAAAGAATGCATTATTATTATAATGTTATCTCCAACGCGTTTTTTTTTTTTATATGTATTTCCGTTTCTCCACGCTAAATAACGCGACTATAATTTGGCAAACAATGCGATGTTACTGTTGAAAATACTTCATCGAATATCTTCTCACTCACATATTTTAATGCGGATATTAGCTAATTGTGTTTTTTTCCTTCGTATAATGAATAAAAATATTTGTCATAACTAGGTTTCGGGACTTGTTGCATTTGCATATTCCTTATTAATGACTGCGGAATAATCTAAGTATAAAATTGACATAATCCACTCAAATACAAAAAAATGGTATGCATATTTTTGCATATTTTGTATTTTTTAAGAAAACACAGATATTTTGACAAATTTGTAGTATATTTTTACATATTTGACAAATTTATAGTATATTTACGCATTTTTACGTTAAATGCTTAATTATTCTTTTATTTTGAAGGCTTACATTATTTTTTTCTTTTACTGTTATACATCAATTACTATTCATTATATGACATTGTTCAATTGTTCAACAATCATTGTATGAACTTAAAATATAATATATTAAATTTTATTAAAAAAAAAAAAAAATCGAGTTGCATACTTGGTTATTTTAGGTGCAGATTTTCAACAATTGTGTTAAATTTATTATATTAATAGTATTGTCGATTTTACATATATTTACTTATATTATACAATTATGATTGGTTTCTAATTAAAAAACTAAACACACTTCACTGTAAGAATTTATCTAAAGACGATTTACAAACCTTGTATTAAATTGATCGATATTCTCTTATAATGTTTTTAGATTATGAGTACATCGATTTTTTTTCTGTGAACACTTTTTCATATAGAAATACTTGTCCAAAAGTTTCAACAAGTAACTATTTGAATCAGAACTTGCGCTATGAGGTACTTTAGACAGATAATTTTTAAAAATTTACAATTTTTTTTAGAAATGTTAGAATAACTATCCAAAATTTGTCAAAAACGCCTTTAAAACTTTGTTTCCCTAATTCAAACTTCATGAAAATTCAAATATAAGTACGTCATATTATATGAAAAATATTTTGGTGAGAGTAAATTTTTAATATGTGAAATTTTAAATATGTAAAACCTTATTTTCTTATCACAAATTTGTTTTCCTTTTCTCAGTTAATAGTGTTATATAAATACTATAATTTTTAAGAAGAATTTTCTTGAATAGTCTGAAGCTCTACTCAGATTTGTTTTATTCAAGAAATTCTTTCTTTAAAATGCAACATTCTCTCCCCCTCCAGTCCCGTCCAAGGAGCGGAGAATACTCATGGCGCGAAGTATATCCGCGATTTTTCTTTTTTCAAAATATCGTTTAATCCATTTTCAAAAAAAAAAAAAAAATCAAAATATAAACACGAGATTGTTTTTAACCTAGTTAATGATCGTAATTATTCACTCCAGTAGTAACTAACCGTTCAGGTTAATCACGTACCTATAGTTATTATACGTGCAGTATACAAAATAACGTGACGATTATTCAGCGATTTTAGATGGGAAAAAATGCGCCTTAAACGTATTCGTCGCTAGAAACGAAATCATAGCCGTACGCCACGTGAACGAATAATATAATGAAAATTAGCGAATATTTGGAATGTTTTACAAGCAGAGATACGATTTCAGTCACTCTATGACCAACACAGCAGTCCTTAGTATCATATAATATGCATTAAAATAAACAGTAAACACACGTAGACGCCGCCGTAATATACATGCAGGTGCATAATAATTTTTACGTTTATACAACCGAATAAACATAATATAATATTTTCCACGTCGTTTCCGCGAGATCCAATAACTCATTCGCAAATTACAATATTCGCGTGTGGAAAAAAAAGAAAAAAAACGTCGTGGTCATTGATCGCACACGCACTTACACGCCACACAATAATTTACTCCATTTCGATTTATTGTTTACACACTATATATATGTACACGGTCGGTATAATGTACGCGTGTTTTTACATACTTGGTATTGCATTTGTAATGTTTCTGGTTTTTTTTTTTTTTTTTTTTAATTTATTTACTGTTTTTCAGACAAACGTGTTTTTTTCTCCAGCTATAACTTCTCCGGCCGAAAGTGTACGTTCGACCGAATGTCAACGATCCGAAAAACGATTATGGAAATTCGAATATAGGTAACCTTCTATATAATACGACGATGCACCTACAGCATGTCCGAAGTTAATGGTTCTTTTCCCCTTAAGACGACTTACAGGCTACTATGCAGCAGCCAGCAGTCGACAATAATTATATTGTTGCGGAAATGGAATTGTATGTATGTAATTTTAAGTGAAAGATAAAACGGCTACTTTACGGACATTAATCATTAATTGTTATTATTAAGTGTACGAATTGTCAACGGGTTAATGGAAAGGCAGGTAGAAACATTTAGAAGGAACCATTAATCCCCCGCATCGTGGTACGAGGCTCTCACGACTACACGACACACGTACCTATTGCTGCGGCAAACATCAGCCGCCACACACCGGTGGTCCTTCACCACGAAAAATTACTTTTGATCGTTTTCAAATGTCAAGACGGTTGTGACTGTTATAAGTGTTCGTAAAACGTTTCGAAACATTTCAACGTCTTATTTATACATAATATATAAAAAATTGAGGTACCTCACTCAATACAACACAAGTAAACCGTAATAATTGTTTTAGAACATTTTTTTTTACTCTCACTACAATTGGCACATTACACTAGTTCTTGTCAGATGTGTGTAATATAACGGGTGCGCGTATATTATGTTATTATAACGTGTACGTGTACAAGAACAATAACAATAATAATGCGCGAGTAATCAAAAACTCGTTTAATAGCGAGGGCTGAATCGACCGCGGGACAGAATCAATTATATTATTATTATACAATAATTGTATAATACAATTCGAGTGGGGCATTTTTAAAAACTACGAACGGAAAAAAAAAATTAGAAAACGAAAAAATAAATAAAAAAATATAGCAATGAATAAATAAAACGCGAACGCAAACCCGTCGCGCGACTTGTCAAGAGTTTTTAACGTTTCAATAATATTTTTCATTGACTACAACTGCGGGCAGACTGTCGTAATCGTTTTTATTCGTTGAGAAATCGGATAAACATCGTTGCAGCGGTGGTCCTTAATGTCTTCAAGTTTTAGATTTATTGAAAGGAGCGATGAGTTAGTGGTTTTACAATGACGTTAATTTGAAGAAAAACAAAATTATTCAATACTATTTTTTTCAATAAAAACGGTAAAATACGCCATGCACTATATTTATGTGAAATCGATTATAGTTATTTAAATCTAAAATTAATAGATTCTTGAAATTTTCACCTAAAAAAACAGGTATAACAGATTGAATAAAATATTTAAAAAAAAATTGATAATTTTTGGGATAAATGAAAAAAATTATTTTTGATATATATATATATACTCGTATATATATTTTTTTAATGTTATTTCTAATATAGCAATTTTTTTTTTCTTAATGATTTATGCTAAACATTTTTATTTTTTTTGCTAAAATATTTTTATTTATGACACGGCTCAGATGAATATTAATAACTAAAATGTGACAAAAAATTATTATTGTATTTATTTCATAATAATTGAAATTTAAGAGTAGAACATTGCATAGTATTAGCTTACTCACACAAAAGTGTACTTATATTTTAATTTCCGTTAAAATCAATTGAGTTAATTTTTAATTGCATAAGAGCTATGCATATTAAAATATGTAAATCTGATCATTTTTATGAATAATAAAATCGCCATGGATTATTCTGTTATTATATTCTATTAAACACACGCGATATAAAACTGACAGTAATACAGTTACACGTTTTATAACCCTAAAACTCCGATCCGAATCATGATATAAAATTAGAAATGAACTTTCGTTTCTTTAAAATTCAACATGTCCACAACGAGTGGTCCTATCCGAAGAACGAAGAATTTACTATGTCTACTGTTTGTTTGGTTTATTTGTATTTTTTTGTTGTTTTTGACGCAAAAAAATCGTAATCAATCAGAAATTTCTTTATCGCGTTTAAAAAACTGCACAGGAGTGTTTCCATCCGTGAAGAACAGACGTTAAACGTCAACGTATTCTGGACCGGAGGCTGTGTTAGACTTATGGAATCGTGAAGAGTCATCCTCTTATTTACTGTTTATCTTACAAAGAATGTTTAATTTTAGTTACCGTACCTGGTACTTATCGGGCATTATCCGAAAGAGCACACTTTACCCAAATGTTAGCACAAAATAGTACAAACGTACAATTCCAAAAATGCATGATAAACCAGCCGAGAAGAATACAATTTCATAATAATTATTTGTATAACGTCAATGAGCACAAATATGATTATTTGTTGATTGAAAATTTGTGAAAAAAATATGTAAGGAATTGAGTTATTTTCGCTTTGCTCAATACGCGAACTGCTCTCAATAATTTCGCGATAAAGAGAAAAATAACAATATGCTCGATTTGTTTCGAAAAACCACCATAGAAAGGCACTTTATGAACAAAAATGAGTTATTATCAATAATTTATTATTATCCGTGTACACAGTATTAATAATTATGATATTATTCGACAGGTATCAGCTATGTTTCTTGTTTACTAAACTACATTAGTAAACCCGTTCCCTAGTTAAAATAAATGTTGGTATAACAACTACTGCTTTTTGGGCATAGCAGTATACAAATAACGTACGCTCTTTTAAGCTACGTGGTTTTTGGATGGTTAAAACCAAAAACTGTTCAAAGGATTTCGTATGAAAGAAAAAAACCGTTATAAGTGAGTTTATTCGAAAAGGATTGACAATAAAATGATATCGATGGATTCGACCGGTGATAATGATTTCTTTGAGTTCTCCGAGTCTATTGAGTGTAAGTCGTAAATTTCGAAAACTACGACCCATCATCGCAAATAATATTACGATAATACGCCTGCACTGGACGTGTCTCCGCGGCGGAGGAGGAGGAGGAGTGGGTTGACGTTGCACTATTTGCTGCAACGCGACGACGACGGTAACAATATTTTTTATTAAATACGCTTTACACATACGGGATAAATAGCGCGCTCGAGGAGACCATTAAATTGGCGACGATTTACGCGTGTACAATGCAAAATATAATATAATAATATTATGTAAACGCGTGTACGTCGCACGTCGCATGTACGCGTAGAAATATATCGTTCGTACAACGCGTGTGTATAACGATCGGCCGGCTAGCGACGCGTAAGGATTTTCGTGGGCATCTGTAGGTATACACATATAGGCGTTTTTCAGGGTTACTCTCTCTCTCTCTCACACACACACACACACACACACATTCTGTTATTTTATGTATATATTTATACACATTTTTACACACACACACACACACACACACACACACAATATACACGATATAATGTGGAGCACGTCCGGAGAAAATTTTGCAATCAAACATCACACACACACACACACACACAAATGAAACTGGTTTCCCACCCGGTCTCAGCCTTCCGGGTGTCTAATACACACAAACACACGCAAGCACAGAAAAGTATCTCTAAGGTAATAATAATAATATTTCAGAGCAGTTCTTGTTTCATCATCTGGAGCAAGTCGTCGTCCGGCGACGCTTATATGTACGTATTTCACGTTCGTTTGCAGCAGAACGCGTGCGCCCGAGCGTGTAGAGGTACACATTTATATTATACACGTATATAATAATAATATAACACTTATAATGTTTATTTTGATTACGATCTCGAATGTTTCCTGGCAAAGAGACATCTACACACACACGCGCGCGCGCGCACACATTCGTACATACACATAATATGTATCACCGTGTTGTAGGTTTACGTAATACGAGTTAATAGAAATACATTATGAGTCGTACAATATACGTATTGTTATATACACACAATATATAGGTACCTATAAATGGATACATATATATATAGCGTGCACAATACATTACGCGTTTAATGCTTTAATAATATTCAACTGTGTGAAAAACGAACGTTATAATATATGTATTATGTTATGGGTTTTCGAAAAAACCCGCGCGAAACGTCATTGCGCGCGTAAGAAGAAAAGGGTTCTCTCCCCTATAATATTTTACGTACGTGTGTTATATTATTATCATTTTTTTTTATTTCCCTTTCAGTATAATATTCCGTTACCGGACAATGGCCCGCGGTAAAAAGATTCCCTCGGTGGGACGAGCCTTTTGTAATTCTCACGGTGTCTTTAGGTCGTTATATCCGTTCTAACGACTCTTCAGGCGCGCGCGCGCACGCACCGGTATAACCCTACGCGCTGAACCCGTGCATTATGCGTCGCTCGTACGAGATGGGATATTGTACCGAGTAAAGAGAAAAAAAAAAAAAAAAAAATGATCATAACGAACGTTGCAAAATCAAATTCCCAAACACGATGCATTTCCATATACTCACTGTATATACGTCGTCCATGGGATTATTTCCATACATCCATTACTCTGGGGCTACACCACGTGATCCGGCTACTACACCGCAATCATTATTCATCCAAGCCACTCCGCGTTGACAGATAACTTTTTAAACGGTCGCCGGTTCACGCTAACCGTTTTCTGGAATCTAGACCCATTGCCACGCAGTAGGCTTATACTAGTTATAGAGTGAGACACATACATTATACTGATGTCTGTATCTGCTTATGAAATAATGCACTAATATTTGTTTAAAAACACAGACAGATAGTCGTGCGAGACAACAGATATGAAATAATCCCAAAAATCTAAAATTACTCATACAATGTTATTTTAGATTCTGAACGAAGTGAAGACAAAAGACAAAAAAATAGTGTTTTTACCATAATGTTTATTTTATTTTTTCTGTGTATAACTTTTCGTATAGAAATACATTTGTTCAAAAGTTTCAATCAGTAAATTTTTGAAACCGGATTAGCCTGTAGATTGTACTTTAAAGAGGTCATTTTTTGAATTTCTCAATTCTTCAATTTTTTTTTTGGAAAAAACTACCCAAAATTTGACAAAAACCACTCGGAAACCATCATTTTTTGATCCAAACTAATATGAAAATTTAAACATAGATAGAAAATATATAAGAAAGATTTTGGCGCAAGAAAATTCTGGAAATGTGAAAAAAAATTTTGGACATTTTTCTAACATTTTTTTTTTTTTTTTCATTTATTTTTTATATTATTACCGTTTTTCGTTCAGAATCGTTTTATCGAAGAAATGATTTCTCGTTTCTTTAAAATTCAATACACCCATCAAGAGAATCCCACCCGTTGTGCGAAGAACACCCATCGTGCGAAGTATGTCCGGCTTTTTTTGAAGTGCCTTGTATATATAAAAATAATATGAATCGTGATGAACGTAAAACACGGAAAAATACGTTCGTGTGCTTGAAAAGGTACTGAAAAAAGTCGTTCTTCGCTAGCCACTCACACTTAGTGGTCTAATGTTATTAATTATTATGTCTATGGCACAAGAAAAGGATAAAAATGGTATCACGACTTGCAGGTATATCGTAATCCATTTTCGCTGATGAAACGGGATAGTCAACCAAGAGTATTTGGTTAATATCAGATGTTATTCGTGTATTGAGAATACTGTCGTATATATTTTGATACAAATTTGAAGTACGTATATTGAAGAATAATTACAGATTATGGGCAGTTTGAATCCCTTTTTACATGATAGTTTATTTTTTTTTTGAAAAAAATACTTGATTATATTTGTGGTCAATGTAGTATGAATGGTAAAGTAGTAAAAAATTGTTGACCTTTTTTGCCTTCAAAATATATAATGTGTCTTATTCAAGGCACAATGCGTACCGAAACTATGTCCGTGCGATAAGTTATATTATTATATTTTAAGTAATTATAATATTGTTGTAATAAATTATATTGATTATTTTACTATCATTTATTTTAGAAAATTATTATCTCGTCATATTCAAAACATATAATCAATTTGATTACTATAATTTGATATAAAAACGTACTTTTAGTGTACAGAGTGCCATATATAGCACAAAATATATATACCATTATCACGCGTTGTGCCATATTATATGACATATAGTTTTCAAAATACCTTAAAATAGTGGTTCTTAACCGGTGGGGAATACCCCCCTAGGTAGGAATTAAGGTACAGCAAAGAGGAAAATCTGAATCTACTTAAATTATTTAATATATATTTACATTTTTTATTATTATAGCTGTTTTTATATTTAATAATTTGTTCTTATATTTAATTTAATTAAAATTAGGTAGTGAGTTGATTTACATCTAATTCATTAAATAATGAAAATAAAAATTTAATAGTTGTGTAACTATACATATATTTATAGTTATTTTGTATAATTCATTTGTGTAGCCAACAACAAGTCAAAACTCTAATATAATGATGATAAGATTTTTGAAAAATTACAAGAGGGAAGAGAATAAAAAAGTTGGGAACCACTGCCTTAAAACATATTTGAAATACAAATGTATTTTTAAATTTTTGAAATTAGCGAAAAAACTGAACAAAATAATATATTTGTTTTTTTTTTTTTTTGATGGTCGGTGATAAAAATATAGTGCTATCAAACTCTAAAATTATTGTGATAGCAAGGCATGAAATAATTTTGTTAGTTGACTTAAATTATAGCACCCGAATTATTATCCGTTTGAGGGAAATATCTTTCATAAAATATGTTTAGTTTATTGTTCCAAATTCGATCGTACAAAAAGTAACGGCATAAATTCATTATAAAGCAAGTTGAATAAGAATAAATAATTTGTGCCAATTTAGGGATAATATACAGAAAAAGGTTTATGTGAATAAATTATAAGCTTTACGCTGTATAAGTTCAAACCAGAGAAAGTTGTTGACAGTGCACGAATGTCAGATATTGTGATCGCATGCATTTCGGTATTGGGCGTAGTTCAAGAAAAATATACATACAAGGTTAAAAATTAATAATTAGTAAATCAAAAAAAATGTAATATTTTAATCTGATTCACAAATGTTCCAATAATTCTTTAATATTTAGCGCTTTACAAATAACATTTTCGAAACACTGAAAATCGAGTACTTGGTCAATTGAGATAACTAGGATCTCTATTTTATTACCGACAAATAAGAGTAGATAACTCAAGAATCACCATAAACCATTCATAAACCAATCATATTATTATTATATACAATTATATAATAATATTATTATATATAATTATCTTATGTGTTGATCCTATATAGATTTAAGTTATCTGAACAATGTATACAAATACTCATTAGAGTGCAAAAATTCTCTAACTAAACATGCTTTCATACTATGGATCTTGGGCAAATTTCAAAAGTTTATAAACTATTAGCTAATTTTTTTTTTTTAAGAAATACCTTAATTGGTTATTTTGAACGTAGGATATGGCTAATGGACTGTATATAATGGTAGAATAAAATAATAAGAAATTTATAGGGTTAAAAATGGTCATAAAAATTGCAATTCTAAAGAATTAGACCACTGGGATAAATAGAATAAGGCATGAAGAGGGAGGGTTGATATCTGTCAGGGCCGGTAAAATGTTGCATGTCTTGAATTATTTTGGGCCGATGAATTAAAATTAAATAAACGTAAAAATTATTTATTTACGCAAAGATATATTGCTTTTTGGATTTACATTACTGAATAATCTATTTTGTTATAATAATAATATAATGAGAATGACTAGTGTAGTATAAAATTAGTGAGTCTATTATACTACTTTTACCAAAATCGGGTTGAATAAAAACCAAAAAGAAGAAAAATAAAATTACTCTCCTGTGGGTTACCGAAGGCGGTAGAAATTACGTTTCATTTCTATGGCTTCTAAATAATAATAATAACAATAATAATATAGCATCTAAAATAATGACATATTCTATCATTAAGTCAAATGCTAAGTAAGCAAGGTTTCACTAAAACCTTGCATCTGACGTATGAACTGATGATTTAATTCGTTTTTGAATTTAAATTACTTATTAACATATAGAAGAGCGTTCTTCTTGACTTCTGAATCAGACAATTATTTTTAACAATAATTTATTTCAATTAGAAACTCTTTAAATACTCACATCCATCAATAGTCTTCAACGTGTATATATATATATAATTTATACGTTATTATAAAAATATTAATTAGATAGATTTCGCCGGAGGAAGTACATAACATTAAATATTCAAAGTAATCTATTAATTATTAAAATGACTGACAAGCGTTCTGTTTAAAAATATATTATTATATAATCGTGCAACTTCAACTGAGCATGAAAACGAATGTATAGTAAAATACCAATAACTATTTTAAAGAGTAACTTTTTTCAAATCTAATTTTCAAAAGATATTCTACACGAGTAGGTATTAATAGTATTAAATTTTAGCAATAATTAATAATAGTACCTTCAATTAGCATATTTTGAAGCATTAATATACCTTATGAGATTTAAAATGTAATATATAAATGAGAAATTTAATAATAATAAAAAAAATAGAAATACTTGCCCGTATTTTGTGATTTAGTGCAACGATCAATGTAATTAGGTTTTTACACAATTAATTCGTAGAAATGTCTAATAATTAATATCATTGAATTTTTAAAATAGTTTTCAAAAACGTGTTTGAATATCTATGGAGACAATTCAAATGCAATTTTTTACTGCTTAAAGTCAATATTCGAATTGAGAGGGTGCGCAAGGGGGCGGAGCTCCTCTACTATTTTATAAAATTTTGAGAGCACCCTTACTAATTATTTTTTATAGCATAGAATTACATAGTTTGAGGGAACGTTTATTTATTAAAAGCAACAAGAGAACACCCCTTTTATTATTTTTTCCAATTCAGAAACTGGTTAAAATTGATTCGATAACTAAACGATTCGAATATGAGGCGTGAATTAATTCGCAGCGAACATTAATACGACATATGTTTGGAATGCCCATTGGTGTGGGTGTGTCAGAAGGCGCAGCTATGGTTGTTACAAACGTAGTGTAATAATTTGGTGTACAGCTAAACTAGTAAACAATATTTCCACGTATTATATACCGATTGATCGGAAATAGTTGATGAATATTAAATAATTTTAAGTGCAAAACAAATAATCGCTTTATAATCAGAAATAAAATTACAAGTAACTATACCGAACGATTAGGTACTATGGTTTTGTAATTCCGCCTGTCAATTTCGAAATTTGTCACAGCAGAGAAAATTGATCTTATTCGGAGTTCATTAATACACAAAGAATTTGTCATCTTAAAAAAAAAAAAAAATTGTTTGATCTTCCATAACTCATTCACTATTCAGACCAAAATAGTATACCGATGACATATTAAAAATCGTTTAAAAAAGTCTATTGATGTTTTTGGACATTCAAATAATACCGTCAATCAACTAGATATACTATTAAAAGAGATGTGGGTTTCGGGAAAGAAACTCGATCAGTACGACGAGGAGATCGCTATTAAACTAAAATAATCATTTGCATTGGCCAGTTTCATTCGCTATCCAAACAAAAATAGTAAACCGACGGACTCATATCTTTCATATCGATTAAAAAATTAATGGACATATTTTAGTCGTTAAGAATGAAATATAGTGTCAACTAGATATCTACTGTTAACCACGCGGTTCTCACGTTTCATACCTCAGTACATCCCAGAAACATTAGCACGTACAAAAAATCCTATGAATTCATTGGATTTTTAATAGAAACCACAATTTTAAGAACAAATGTATTTATGGTGCATGCCGTCAATAAAGTCCTGAATCGTGGGAACCACGTCGTTAACAGTAGGTAATTGATAGATACTATTGTATTCTTAATGTATAAAAATTCGTAGACATCTAATCGATTTAAAAAAATGTGAGTCGTCACCCGTCGGTATATTTTTTTTGTCTGGATGACGAGTGAAATAGGGCAGTTTAAATAATTTTTTTAAGTTTCAGTTCATTAACGAACTATGAGTCACATTGATCGAATTTCATTTCCACGATAATTCCGAAATCGACATCCCTTTTAGAAAAAATCATAAATAGTAATATATATATATATATATATAGTTGATTGTAACTATTAAGTATTATTCTTAATGTCCAAACATCCGAAGACAAATCATCTGTTTTGGAAAATGAGTGTCAGTATACTATTTTCACGAAATGGGACAAATTGCCGTAGCCGTTTCGCCGGGAAGACGTTTTTCCGGGAGCCATTTCACGGTAGAGACATTTCGCTGTGATCGAAGTATTGAGTACACTCCAATAATTTGAACGAACTGGGTTTTAGTACATCAAGTTATTGTTATATATAATTTTATACCAGGTACTTACATTAATGGTGTTATCAGATTTTAATTCATATAATCTTAAATCCTTTACTCAAAACATTGAATACATTTTAATCATTTAAATTCAATAATGTAGGCTATGTTACCACTTAACGTAGAAATAGGAGTATATCATTCATCAATCTAGGCTTAAATCTAATTGTCTAGAAATAGTTCAGACTGGCCGTGACTGTTTTTCCTTTGTGAATCTTGATATACGTATTTTAAAAATAGTTCAACAATATAATAGAAGAGATTTTGTTTTTTAATTATATTCCAGCATATAATATATCTCTCTTAATCTAAAATCTATTATTTTTATTTTTTCCTATTATAACCATATTAAGTTATTACTTATTAAAACGTCGAAATAAAATTAAAATGTATTTATAATATTTTAGCTTTTATTATAAAATTATTGAAACATGTTGCATGTTTTTTAATTTTATTTTTAAATTGCTTTTAAGATTACTAAATATAGGTAGATACAAATTATTTGTTTTTAACTTAAATCGCATTTTATTATTTCAAAATATTTATTGGCTACGGTAAATTGTTCTAGATTCCCATTTTCGTCTGGATAGCAAATGAAATACGTCTTTGTGCAGAAAATTTTTTTTATAAGACGATAAATTCATCAATCATCACTGTTGCGGCAAATTCCAAAATCGACACTCAATTTAAAAAAAAATTCTAAGCATGGGAGGTGGAAAACCCTAATAACTAATCGTACGATTTAATTACTTGCAATTTTATTTCCGGCTGTAACCAATAAACGCAAAATTTAATCCAAACGCCACCCAAAAGTGCAAAAATAAACATCCCATAGAAGCGCAAAAAAAAACATTAAGTTTATTTTATTAAAACCAGAGTTAAAATTTATTGAGCTTTTACAGTTTTTTATCAAATTACAGATATTATTAAAATTTATTATGTATCATTATCATTATTATAGTGACTACCTTAAAATTAAATACTAAATTTGAATCCCACAGTTTTTAATTAATTCATCTTGAAAATTTGTTTTGAAAATGTGTTTTTGAATATTTGTTGAGCTTGTAAAGTTATTATTGTAAAACGCGTTATGTATAATTAATATAATGTGTAAATTTTAGAATAATTTTTAGATTCTGAATGAAGTGAAGAAGCTAGTGTTTTTACAATGATGTTTATTATTTTTTTTTCTTTTTTCTTTCTTTTTTCTTTTTTTGTTTTTTGTTTTTTTTCTTTTTCTGTGTACAACTTTTCGTATAGAAATACTTGTCCAAAAGTTTCGATCAATAACTTTTTGAAACTGGATTTGCCTCTAGATTGTACTTTAAAGAGGTCATTTTTTGAATTTCTCAATTCTTCA
>JAIPRM010000512.1:3292-27718 GCA_025469315.1 Stegophylla sp. TES_Ste_2020
TTATATTAAAAACTGATAAAAATATTAAATTATAAATACAATTTTCTTCAAACAATTTTACTGTGTTACTACTTTTTTTTTAATGGGGAGTCGCAGTCTCAAAGACTCCCCTGACGAGCCGCCACTGCTATGACTTATGAGTAATAAAAATAAAGTTATTACGTTTTTAAATTCTGAGTGAAGCGAATAGAAGCTTATGTTTTTACAATAATTTCTATTTTTTTTTCTTTCTCTTTAAATACTTTTTCAAACCTGATTTTGACAGATATACATATTTACAATTAACGATTATCAAACCGAAATGTCCCCACGTTTCACAGAAAGTTGAGAGATTTTTTTGATGTTATCCAATTATAATATCCAAATACCAATGAAAATAGATGATTATTGCTATAAGTATTTTTATAAAGGCATTAATAACTACCTGACGACTAACTAATACTTAAACACACAATATTAGAGTACTCAACGTTAAAACTCTACTCGTCTCAAAAAATATAAAAAAGAAAAAAAAACACTACTCACCCAACACTATTAAATAACAGCTTTTATTTATTAAACATATCTAACCAACAATTATTATAATTGCATATTATCTGGAGCTCTGCTCAGAATCGTTTTATTGAAGAAATGATTTATGGTGGGTGTGTCTAATTTTTTTTAAATTTTTCCTTTTTTTTCTGTAAGCACTTGTTTGTATAGAAATATTTGTCCAAAAGTGTTTAGATTAGCAATTTTTTGAAACCGAATTTGCTTGTAATAAATAGGTAGTTGGTACTTTAAAGAGGTTATGTTTTAAATTTCTTGTTTTTTCAATTTTTATTTTTGAGAAAAACTATCCAAAATTTGATAGAAAAGACATGGAAAACATTATTTTTTGATCTAAACTTTATGAAAATTTAAACATAGATAGGTAATAATATAAGAAACTAAAAGAAAAAAATAATGTATGAAAATTTTGAATATGTAAGAAAAAATTTTAGACATTTTTCTATTCCTTTATTTATTAGGTAAAAAAAGTAAAGTAAAGTAAAGTATAGAAAAGAAAGCCGGACATACTTCGCACCACGGATATTCTTCACTCTTCGAGTCAGATACTCTTGGTGGGTGTGTTTAAAATGATTAATATTATTGTTTTTTATAGGCACTATTAACTTCCTTCATTCAGAATCATCTCATTGAAAAAATGATTTATCGTTTCTTTAAAATTCTGCACACCCATCAAGAGTATCTGACCCGAAGAGCGAAGAATATCCATGGTGCGAAGTATGACCGGCCTATTTTAAATTTAATCAATACAATTTAAAGAAGCTAGACATAATTCGCACCATGGATATTCTTCGCTCCTCGGGTCAGATACTCTTGGTAAGTGTGTACAATTTTAAAGAAACGATAAATGAATTCTTCAATGAAACGATTCTAAGTTATCTAGTGGATATAGTAGTATAGAAAATTATATTGAACAATAACTGTTACTGGTTAATTTTATATTGAGTAGATATGTTTAATCATTCAATAAAAAAGTAATACTTGATCGATTCTTGTCAATTAATCGTCAATAAGGTCATGAGAATGAACAATTTCGATGTGTTTTTACTCAACCAATTTTAAATGTTAATATATAAATAAACTTGTATAAAATTCTTTACTCAAAAATCAATAACTTGATTATGTCGAGAAAGAATTAATAAAATTTATCTGCCATTTTTCAAATTAACAGTATTTTGAGCACTAACCTACTTTGAATTCTTGTAAAAAAATATTTATTGAGCCAATTATTAAGAAAATTTGATGCAGATAAAAAAACAAGTAAGAAATATTTTGGTAAAAATCTATATTTTGATAAATATAAAAAAAATAAATAACCAAAAAAAGAATTAAAAATTGTATTAAATAAAAACTTACTAACGAATATATAGGTATGTACAATATTTCCAAAATTCTGAATTTTTCCTAAATGTGCTTCAAATAGGTAATTTATGTATTTTAAAGATTAAACTAAAAATAATTTTTAACGTTATCTTGTAGCTTAAAAAAAAATATATATATAATATATATATATATATAAATATGAACACAAATAAATGCAAATATATTTATAATGATATTTATTATTGTATAAAATATTTTATTATTATTATTTGTAAGTACCTAAATCTAAATCTTATGATTTTTAGATTTTATGGAGAAAAACAGACTTATTGACACCTGTCACACAATGGACATTGAAAAAAATCAGTTTCTTTTACAACAAACAGAAACTTGTTATCAATTCTGTCGATTGGACACATAATGGAACATATAATTGCACTATCAAAAATAAGTTAGGGACTGATAAACGTAATTTTGAATTACAAGTAATCTAATGCAATGTCGTACAATTAATATCAACAATATACTTTACCAACTATGTCTAAATAAATAAATAATAATTTTTGATTTTAAAAAACTGCTGTTAAAAATGTATATCTATTTTAATATTAAAAACTGAAAATAGTTATAATTATAAAATAGTGAATAAGTGGGCAAATCAATTTCACATATGAACTGAAATTGAAGTGAATACATATTAAGAAGATAAAATTATAGTAAACACTTCCATAAAATAATAAACAATAATCGCCGCATTAAAAATGTTTCTATTTTTATGTGTACCAATGTATAAGTACATCTCAATAACTTAATGCATATTATTCATAATAACAATACCTAATATTAATAGTACATGTTATTAACGATGAATAGATTAAAGCATTTGTTTTATTTGTATTTGATTTGAATATCTGTTTTAGGTAAATAATATGAGTAAGTTTATTAAATAAAAATATATTCAACGCCGTGAATAATACACTATACCTACATATTATGCATTACAATTAATATATAAGTTATAAATAGGTACTCAATTAAAATTCACTAATTTTCATAGATTTTTAAAATTCAAGTAGTAAAAAAATTATAATTATTTCTTTCCAAATTATTCATTTTTTTTTTGTCTTTCCAAACAAAACCTAAATTAATTTTTCAATTAAATGATAGTTTATGTAATTTAAAAGTAGGCATATGGACCTATTACTTTTCTGTAATAAATGAACACGGTGTTCAGTATCCTTTACTTCACTTTTCCCTAAAAGAAGTCTAAAACCTGTCAACGTCAAACCGAGATAAACACGGGTATCTGGTTTATTCTGAAGGTGAAATTCGTGTACATTCAATAGAAATTACAATATTTTTTTAAACATTTAAAATAGTATAAATATAAACATAATAAACCATATAATAATATACATATTAATTGATACGTGGATAGAGGTAGTATACACAATGTGTTTCGGTAAACCCCTAATTATTTTCATTGACAGTTATTACGGGAGTTCATTGATTTCACCATATCTTTTCATAATTAGTGTAAAGGTATGTATATAGTAAAAACAATAATGATATAATTGATCACAATTATCGATTACAAAAGATGATCACAGGTAAACATTTGCTGGTGGCAGCATTGATAGGTTGTTTTTAGACTACATGTACTGGCGGAATACTGCAGATAATTTTTTAATAGGATAAAATTATATTAAATATCTCTATGTAGTACAATTTGTTAGTTGTTAGATTCGATAAGCAATTGTGAATTCTAAACGCTTAGTTTTTTTGTAGGTACGTGATATGTTTTTTTTTTTTTTTGAGTATATTTTAGTATTTTTAGCTGCAAACTGTGACAAGCTTTTATTATTTTTCTTAATAATTCAAAATTATATGTTAAATATGTAAAGAAACTTTCTTCTATTATATTATGTATATATTATATATATTCATAATAATATATATGTGTATTGTATATTATCATTATGATTCAGATATAATATAATACTACCTAGATAAATACTTAGGAATATTAATATCGAATATCGAATACAGTTACAAAATAATTATTATAATATAAAATAATAATAAATAATATTGCTATAAATGCTGACAATAATCGAATGTCTTTTTGGGGAGTACATTTAGAAGTAATATAGTAGCAAAATTATTTTAGGGAAAATTACATATATTGAGTAATACAGTAGCAAAATTTTATTAGGGGAGTTAACATAAAAGTAATTCAATAGAAAACTTTTTTTAGGAGAGTTTACTACCCGATAAGAAAAAGATCAAAATTTTCATTTTTAGGGGAGTTTACATGTGACCGAATCAATTTATGTATTATTATTATATTGTTGTCACCGCATTTATCTCAGATATTACTGTCATTGCAATGCAAATATACGATATTTTGCTAATCTTTTTTAAAAATATATTAAAATTGTGCTTACATAATTTTGTACTTTTACGTAGCACGGAAATATTTTTAATAAAATGCATATATTTTACATGCTCGTTTATCACGCATCAGTTTAAAGCAAATAACTGATACTTAGGCCACCATTCAGACATCAATATTATTTTGCAATTTAATTTATTCTAATCGCCACCATAAAAATATATCTAAGGAAAAATATTCGTCAACCTGTAACGCACTATCAAATCGCAAATTTTTCTTTTTTTTGACAAATTTCACCAGGCAATTCCAGGTATTCATCTGTATTGCTTCAAATCGCCTTCTGCAACAGACTATGACGGTAAAATAGCACAATATATATCATTTTATTATTATGATCGTGTTTACGATTTTCATACTCTGTATTTGCACATCAGAGGCATCTACTGTTCACTGAATTTTATTATAGATATTAGACATTTACCATGCACCTAGATTACCGTGTCATTAAATAGAGTCGTGACTGATCATTATTATGAAAATTACCTATTGATAACATAACACTTTGAGAAAATACATAAAAAATAAATATATCTCTCTCTTCGGACTTGAGCTATCCCGATGCAATTATAGGTTCATACCCAAGGACGTTTTTACATGTAAGGGAAAATAGGTCACTAGATTTTGAGAGGACCAAATGTTTTGCGTATTTTGAGAGAAGCAAATGTTTTGCGTTGATGTCAGAAAATTCTAATTAATGTCGTAAAACTTGTTCAAAGGTTTCATGAAACGGGCCTGGTACAATTGCGCGCGGTCCTTATCGGCGGTACCATTTTAGGCGTTCGATTCCACGTGCTATATTATTTGTACTTCTAAACTTCTATGCAACGTGGCCGGTAAGGAAACACCAAAGTCAACTCCGCCAGCGTAGATTAATTCACCAGGCCTTTGCTTCACTCCACAAATCAAAAATATCTCTCGGCTTGCTGTGCAACATGGGAACATTTCGGCTTGATAATTGACTTACTGTATAACGTGCTAACATATAAAAATGTGCTTATAATAAGCGGTGACCACTGTATTTGATAATTTGTATACATACATTGTGGCTGCAATACTTTATTGATAAAATTACCCAAATTTACTTAAGTATTTGACAATAGTAGGAAATAAATAGCGGTATATTTAAAATTAAATATAAATAATAAGTATTAGAACTTTAAAAATTAATATAAATGAAATAAAATTTAATATAAATGAATTTAATATAATAAACTTAAATTTTTTACGATATTTTTTTAATTATTTATATATGTAACCATTAGAGGCAACGTCGCATCCAATTCACGCGCAATCGTACGCTTTTGAAGGGTTAAAACCGAGTTCTTTGTTCACATCATTTTTAAAAGAAGAAAAAAAAGGCGATTTTACTATAACTATTTATACTTTGATACTTGTATACTTTGATAACTAATACGAGTGAATAATATTTAATTTAAAATTTTGTTTTGAGTGAAATTAAGAGACTGAATGTAAGAAAGCACGATTATTGTCAAAAATTTGGACGGTAAAGAAAATAAGCGTTCTATTATAAGAATAATGAAAAATATTTTAGCCCCCTCCTTGGTGGAGCTGCAGCTACGCTACTGTATAACGTGCGTCGCATGAAACCCATCTACTTGGATTATAGATTTTTACGTGATTCTTTACAGGTTATTTTCTGAAATTTTCCAGTTTTTCCAAATGCGAAAAGAATTTACAGAAATTCATAAATTAAAAATATCATAAACCAGGTTTTTATAAAGACTTTGATATTACATTAAATAAAGATTTTTTTGGAATAAAATCCTTCATTTGATGCTGTTCTCCCAAAAACACGTGTCACCTTAACACTGGATTCGTGTCACTTCAAGGTGACATGCCACCCCTGTTGAGAACCACTGCTTTACTATCTTTACAGATATAATGGCATGTTACTCATATACTCAATTGTAAAAACATAAGCTTCATAGCTCCTTTCAGAATCTAAAATCATTAATATGCCAATATTTCTTATATAAATGATTATAATATGCAAAAGTTTAAATATTTATTTTTTTAAACATAAATATGAACACACCGTGTTCATATTTATAAAAGAGATTTTTGTAAAAGAGATTTTTAGCACACTTAGCTATAAATAGATAATATAAAAAAAAAATATGGAATTTTTATAACTTCTCATTCCATTAATGAAACTCTGCTACTTGAGACTTTTTTTATATGCGTTTAAACTCACTCTTATTACGAAACGTTGAAAATTAACTTTTGTTATAATTTCGTTAAGTTTGCAATTTTTTGTTATAAAAGTAGTATGTATATACATATTACTCAAATATGGGTGTAATATTTAATCATTAAACCAGGATATTTTGTTAGATTTTAAATTTTAATAATACCATAAACGTAAAAATAAAAATAAAAAATTTCTTATAAAGTTTTAAGTTGCACCCTACTCCCTCCCCCCTTAACACCATTGTTTGTAGGCACCTATACGATAAATAATATATAATACAAATTATACAAGTATACAACTATATTGTAATTTGTAACATATTATGCGTAAGGTTAAATTAAAATCCATCCCTTTTCTAGTTTAAGATTTTGAACGAAGTGAAGAAGCTTATGTTTTTACTATGATATTTATTTTTTCTTCTTCTATAAACACTTTTTCGTATAGAAATACTTATCCAAAAGTATCGATCAGTAACTTTATAGACCCAAAATCACACCCAGATGGCACTTTTTATGAGGTCATTTTTCAAATTTCTCAATACTTTTTTCAAAAACACGGAAAATCTGACAAAAAATTGATAAAAAATGGCAAAATTCATATTACCGGAATTTTCGTAAAATTGAAAATTAATTTTTAACATAACTTCTAAAATAATACAGCTATGGACTTGAAACTTTCACCAACTACTAAAATTGATCACGAGAACATTTCATAACAATTTCAAAAAGATTTGATAAAGTTTGAGTTAAGTACAGCATTTTGAAAAAGCAATTCTAAGCGAAACTTCAGTTTCTACAAGATAATGTCACTTAAAAATTATAAAGTTTATCTTTATTATTACAAAAAAAAAGAATATTTTTCCTCCGCCTGTATGTAAACTACCATTTAGAGCTAAATTCTGATTCAAAAAATGACTGCTAGATACTTTTGGACAAGTATTTCTATGCGAAAAAGTGTAAACAGAAAAATAATAACATCATTGTATAAATATTAGCTTCTTCGCTCCACTCAGAATTTAAAATTATGATCAATAAATTATGTATGCTTCATAATTTGTTTAAGTAATATTATTAATTTCAAAAATTTTCATACTGATATCATATTTATTAATACTGATATAATTTTGTCTTGAAAATTTCAAGTTTTATAAATTTAAATTTTGATATTATTTTCTGTGTGAAGTTTAATCGTATGTTATTGTGTTTTTTTTTTATTTTTATTTTTTTCTTATGTTGATTAATAAATATATAACTAAGTAGTAAATTAAATAAGTAATAAATAGGTATTATATATTTTTCAATCAATCATCATCATGTTGAATTTATAAATTGAATAATTTTTGAAAAAAAAAAAACAAAATCCACTCTACCAGCATTAAAATTATAGATAGATTTATTTTAGAGTAGATAGATACCTATTCGACAAAATAAACCTTCCAATACAAATTTGAATTATCTTTTATTGTCGTCTTTATACATTAAATTCGTTGACACAAATGTTTTAGTAATCTTCAACTGCATCTTGAACTCTATATTAAAGTGTATTTAAAATGCAAGAAGTATCAATATAACATTAGTTATATCGATAATATTAGGTATTATGTAAATATTATGTAATTATGAGTAAGTACTTGTAAAAATCTTTTAAATACATAATTGAAAACAATTCATAAAAAGTACTTTACGATGACAAAGTGCAATTAATTATGTATAAAGCTGTCAAGATTGTTTGAATAATTTTGAAATCGTAGACAAACGAGACTATGCAGAACGTCTGGTACCTCTAACTAGAAAGTCGGAAACTATTCTGAGAGGGAATTTATTAGAGAGGGGATTGCATAATATAATGAATATAACAAACTTGACAAATAATTATGCGGTGTTCAGTGTTATCTATTACTCATATGTATCACGTATTCATATTATTTTATTCCCACCATCTAAGGTTTCAATAAATAGATCCACTGTTAGAAATTAATCTCATAAACGCCTGATTACTTTTTATCTGTTAGGTCATAAGCCATAGTGCATTTCATCATATTTTCTGAAATATTCCAATGAGTAAATCAATATTAAAATGCATAGTCAAATTCTTCATTAATACTTATTTCACCACTACGAGTAAACGGTGAATTGCGCGTCATTACTTAATAACGATATGTAAGTTAATTACTTTTTATAGCATTTGTCTCAAGTGTGTCAAGAAAATAATAATATAGGCGTCTAGAAATAAACTACACTTCTCTTGATGTTATTTAACATAAAACTGTTGCATGAATAACTTGTAAAAAAAACTCTAACATAATTTATAGTTTGGAATAATACGTGTAAATATAATAGGTATCTATATGAATTTATATAATTTACCGAGTAATAAGTCTCACGATAGCTTTTGCTTATCAATTAATTGTTTACTTTTGTGATAATATATTTTTTTATTCATATTACTTTATATTATTATATTTTTTGTTATTTAAGGGTTTTATACAGTAATACTAAAAGAATTAGTTTATTTCGAACTATCTCAAACTGTTTATTTAAAAAAAAGTTATCGACATCGGTTAACATGGACCCAAAAATTGTCGAAAAATTCAAATTACCATCTCGTCACGAAGCAGCTGAATATAGTGTATGGTAAGCATTCTTCTTGATAGAATTTTCTACCTTTATTTAAGAATACAAATTAATCGTTTTATGCATGAAATTCAATTTGTATGGTAATACATTTCTGGTACAATTATTATCTAAAGTTTATTTTAAATTAGCTTTTCTAAATAATGTAAGCACTTGTTAACTATATTAATTATTAGTAATCAGTGTCAGTGGAAACGATAGACCTTGACACCACTTAACGAATGTGCCAAGATGCTATTCCACATTTCTCATTGGATACGTAAAAACGTCTTTTATATTATGTAAATTGTTGTGCGACAGTTCCAAAATATAAAAAATAAAAAAAGATATTTTCTTACAAAAATAAAAAATCTAATGTTATTGAAATCTTTCTTTTTTCTGGATACCATGACAACAATCTAATATTATACCAACAACTACATCGCCCATTTTTTATGTCGTGTAAAACTATTTATTAGAAAATTAAAACCTAATTTACAATGCTTTTATAGAGATTTAAAATACTGTTATTGCATATAAATTTATAGAGCACTTTTATACCTACATTAATTAGTTACTATGGTTACACCATAGGATAAAGTACATAATTATTTTGTTTCGAAAACATCTTTTATTCGAACAAAAGCAATCAATTTATCACTTTGGTACATCGTTTATTTAATATCAAATCATTTTAAAGGAATAGTAATTATAAAACGAATAATAATTATTTATTTAAATAAAATTGTTGTCTCTTTGCAAACTACCTAATTAAAGCATTGTAAGATCTACGAACATGATTTTTAAAACGCCATTTTATGATCTCGTACAAAAAATGATTTCAAATATTTTAATATACTTGATCTCGTGGACCCATTGACAAACAATCGATGAATAAAATTATAGAAATAAATCAATACAAAATAGTTTTAAGCAAATGAATTAATTGTTTTTACGATTGACGTGTATCAATTCTGAGTACTCACGACAAGAGCAAAACCAAGACTGTCGCACAGAGGTGCAATTTTTAACGATTTTCAAAGTTTTCGAGTTCTAATATTATTTGTACTTATTTTTATTTTAACTAAAAATATATGGAGTTCCAAATTATGCGATGTCCCCCAAGTTTATTGACCTGAAACTCAATACAATAAAAAAAAAAAAAAAAATTGTCAATCTTTATGATCTATTCTTATTTTTTCATTTTCCTTCGGTGATGTTCGTAATATGTAGATTTTAAAATTCTACATAATATACTATGTGTGTGTGTGTGTGTGTATGTGTGTGTGTGTGTAGCTAATGTATTTTATTTTTGTTATAAAAGGATTGAATTCACCCAATTGGCTCAAACTACTAAGTGTTTAAATTTGGGCCAAGGATTTCCAGATTACGACCCACCATCGCAATTTTCAAATTTCTTGGCTGAAGTAGCTACTACGAAAAATTCATTTTTCAATCAATATACTCGAGGATTTGTAATACTAGAATTTTTAAGACAATGTTTATTTTATCTTGCACAATATTAATGTGTCTAATTCATAATTTTAGGGCCACGTGCGATTAGTAAACGCATTGTCAAACTTATATTCAAAACTGTTAAACCGGAAAATCGACCCCATGAACGAAATACTGGTGACTGTTGGCGCGTACGAAGCACTTTATTGCGCCATACAGGGTAACATAGAGGAAGGGGATGAAGCAATTATAATTGAACCGTTCTATGACTGCTATGAGCCTATAGTACGCACTGCGGGCGGTATTCCTAGATTCATACCACTAAGAAACGTAAGAATATAAAGCTCGTGACATTGATTGATTTTCATAAATTACTCACAGTGTATTGTACTTCAAGACAAACCCCAATGCTCCGGAAACGAATGCAAATGACTGGAAACTGGACCCAGAAGAGCTAGCGTCACTGTTTAATTCCAAAACTAAATTTATCATCTTAAACACACCACACAATCCATTAGGAAAAGTGTTTGATTATGATGAGTTAAAGATGATTGCAGATTTGGCTAAAAAACATAATACTCTTGTCATTTCTGACGAAGTCTACGAATGGTTGGTGTACGAACCTACAAAACATATCAGAATTGGTAATTAAATTTCTCATGTATTTCTTCATACAATTTCATGAATAGGTATGAACAAATTAATTAGTTGTATTGAAAAAAAAAATTGGCATTTATAATGGCATAAGAATTATATTTACTTTGGAATAACAATTAAATAAAATTAAAGTTTTATATTTTAGGAAAACTGCTCTCAAACGCCTAAGTTTAATCTAATAATGTTCAATTAATATGCACTATTATATTATTAATTTGTATACATATTCTTAGTGTACTAAGAACTTTGTAACATCAATACAGAAACACGGTCGTGTAATATTAGTATTACACACCACGTGTACCAAGTTATTATGGTATCATTTAACAAGGGTTGAACATAATAATATATCATATAATTATCCACTTATTTTTTATTGATATTATGTTTAAGCAATAATATTGATAGGTAACTAAAAAAAAAATAACAATATTTAATAAAATACAAAAAAAATATATGTAAAGGTAATACTCAATAACGAAATATAGAAACCTATCATATATATATATATATATATAAATAGAAAAATAATATAAAGATTGTGAGGTAAGTATGTGAATAATTAAAATCCTATGTTATGAATCAAGTTCTATAAGGTATGCCAAGTAAGAGCTTTGGGACTGGTCTAAGAGTAAGTGGGTTGGATATCTATTTAGCGAATACTGAAAAATTTAAGAAACTGTCGAATATAAAAATTTTAAAAGTACTCTAGGTGGGTGCATTGCATTTTCAAGAAACGATAAATAATTTCTTCAATAAAACGATTCTGAGCAGAACTTCAATTAATATAAAATAATAATAAATGTCGGTCAGGATAATAATATTTAACAAATATTATTCAATAATGTTAGATACTCCATATTATATGCGTGTGTGTGTGTATGAGGTAATAAATGGCTTCAGAAAAATACTATAGTAATAAAAATCTTCTCATAGGAATATTTGGATATTGAGCTATTTATAAATTTCACTTTATTTTTCAATAATGCAGTCAAATAAAATCCATTATTTTTTTCAATTGTCCAGTAACAGTCTAATACTATTATTTAATAATAAAGTAATCTTTGTCCATTTTTATTTATAGTATTTAATATAGTAAATTTTCTGTACTATTTACGATTTTTTTTTCATTTAAAACCTTGTAAAATTTTTAATTATTCGTCCGTAAAAAATTTTCTTCCACCAAAATATTCGCAATGTAATTCTTCATCTATAAACAAGTTTCATAAAAATTGACCGAACCGATTTTTTTTTTTATATGTGTTGAAGTGTGTAATTTTATTTAATACTAAAGAATTCTGTCGAACTTTAAAAGGTTATGAAAAAACTTGACTTACGATTTTTGAGATGTTTTCAGTTTCGTTGGAAATACATATGTATATGTTTGTATTAAATTTTCAGGTCTTAATACAGATATTAAAATTGTATGAAATAAAAACTTACAAAAAATGAGAAATTTCCAATATTTTCAAAGTTCTGTACTTACCTCAAAATTGGTCAAATGTTTTTGAAAATATTTTGAGGTATGCGTGAGACTTTTTTTAATATTTGCTAAAAGATTTGACTTTCTTTCTCCATTATTTTTAAAGTTATGTTAAAAACTAAAATCGAATTTATTGAAATTCAGATTATCACGTTTTTTACCTTTTTTTACCCTTTTTTATCAATTTTTGCGTCGTCTTGGCATATGCTAAGAAAAATCATTGAGAATTTTGAAAAATGTCTTCCTAAAAGTACCATCTAAACAACATTTTCGATCTATAAAGTAACTGATTGAAACTTTAGGACCAGTATTTATATCCGAATCGTGCTATCATACATATGGAAAAAAAACACAGATTTATAAAATCAATACTTCGCACCACTTAGAATTTAAAAACAAAAAAAAAAAAAACTTGCAATATACGCATTTTATTATAATTATAATCTATAGGTATTGTGTACTTTAAATGCTTTGTGTTAATATCAGTAATGTTAGATTTTAAAATTATTCTATAATACATTAATGAATTTTCCATAAAACGTATCATCCATGAAAAAATCCTTAATTTAATATTTCACACGATTTTTCGGGATTATTTTTACACCGGCAGAGGCTACATAAAGGTATGTGAATATTTGGTGAACGAAAAAAGCTCACGCTGCATTCAATTTAATATTAAATGAAATAAACGCTGTCTGTACCTATACATTTTAAATGTCCCGCATTCGTAAAACGATCAATAGGTTTTCGATTTTACTAACATAATATCATTCTCAAAATGTGTACGTCACAACCACTCTATGTATAATAATTCATTTTTAGGAAATATCATATCACAGGGAAAATTAACGTGGGACTACTTTTACCCACAATAATATTATTTTATTTTTTATAGGGTATGGGCTATGGCAATTGTGTTAACAGAGTGATTCATTTTTACATATCTATCTATTAACAAATATTTATCTACGTACTATTTCGTGTATATAATAATATTATAATATTTACCAATAAAATTATGATTTTATACGTTTAATTATCAAAGCCTGATAGTAGTTTTTTCTCTAAATAGTCATTTTTTTTCAAAAATTTGTGCTTTTTAATCTTGCGCTCGGGGGCAGATGCCCTAGCTGCCCTCTTTTAATCCAGCTCTGACTGTATTATTGTATAAAATACATTCCTTTAAACTTTTTTTCTGACTACTAATTCTAAGTATTTAGAACATTTAACTTTATAACGTCTATATCTATAGCATAATAATTAATACTAAATTTTAACTACCTATTTACTAACTATTTAGGGAATTATTTAAATTTAGTTACCTAATACACATCAAATAACTTTATCTTAATAATGCTTATCAAAATATTATTTTACTGGCATTTTAAATATTATTTTTTGTCACACCTGCATTGAAAGTTTAATTTTTGATACGGGTAGATGCGAAAATGACTATTATCCGTCCAGCGGGCGGAAAAGTACTTTTCTGCCCAAAGGATAAAAGTTACTTTACAGCTCAATCCATGGAAAAAAGATATCCAAAGAGTGTTGTTAACATATAAGGTAGGGTGGTAAAGTTACTTTACAGCCCGCTAGTAAGGAAAAAGAAAGTTGTCCAAGGAGTATTCAGTATTATAAATATATGAGGTATGACAAAAAATAGTATGTGTGACTTGTGCGGGAAGACAATTTCAGTCTTGGGCGAAAAGTCTTGCTCACTTTCCGCCCTTGTCACACAATACACAATATAAACACTTTTTCAATTCATTTTTGGCAATACTTTTTATAAAATCATTATATTATGATACGAAAAAATAATTAAAATAAATTTATACTATTTTAGCTACGCTTCCTGATATGTGGGAAAGGACAATTACAATAGGATCTGCAGGAAAAACATTTAGTATGACCGGTTGGAAACTTGGATGGGCTTATGGCCCGGCTTATCTTATAAAAAATCTATGTGTTGTACATCAGACTGCAATATACACGTGTGCAACAACAGTTCAAGAAGCAGTTGCTAGAGGTTTCGAATATGAGATTAATGTCCTTGATACAATGAAAAGTTATTTTCAAAACATGTCTAGAGAGTTAAAACCGAAAATGAATTATCTATATGGAATACTTAAAGAAAATGGCCTTAAGCCAATATTGCCCAACGGAGGATACTTTATGATCGCTGACTGGACGCCGTTTGGTAATTATTGATGTACCTATTATGATATTGTGGTAATTTTTTGTAATTTCCTTATTATTTTCGTATTTCTTTTTTTAGAAAATAAATTAGATTTAAGCACAGAAACTGATAAGTACAAAGATTTTAGATTTGTAAAATGGTTATCCAAAAATGTTAAACTTCAAGGAATACCATTTTCAGCGTTTTACTCTGAACAAAACAAAACTATGGCTGAAAATTACATAAGATTTTGTTTTTTTAAAGTAACTACTTTTCTAACATTGAGTATAATTTAAAATTAAAATTAATATTACTTTACAGAAAGACGAAACTTTGAAGAAAGCAGAAGATATTTTAACAAAATGGACAAAAGATTTATCAGAAGTTAAAGCTAAAATATAAAAATGATTAAGTAAAAATAATAAAATGTTTAACAATTTGTTTATGTTTTTTGATGACAATATTCATCGACTTCCCATGAAATATTTCACAGTAAAACTTTTTTTAAATACTAATAACTATAAATTCAAGCATTCAAAAAAATTGAGTAGTACCCATATATTTATTCGACTTATGGCAGTTTGAAAAATATTTGAATAAATGTATACTCGAATAAAAATTTTACTATATTAATACAATTTTCTATTCGAATGCTATTTTAAATACCTTTGGGTAAAATTATGTAAATACATAAAAATATATTGAATAATTTTTAGTGCTTTTTTATGAAACAGATGAATAAAAGTTTTCAATGAGTCTTAAAAGAATTTATATACTGGAAGGCACATAATAAATATTATCAGTTATGCAACTCAGGCATATAGCTAAGGGGTGATCGGGCCACCCTTAGCAGTTTACTGGCCACCCCAACTATTTTGTTGATTTATTCAGATTAAATTAAATGTTTATTAAACCTCAAGTCGAAGAAAAAACATTGTGAAGAAGAACATGAACTTCAGATAATTCTGATTTTATATATTTTTTTAATTCAGCATTTATAACATAACAATTATTACAATTATATTAGGTACATTGTTACAGTGATATTTTGATACCTATTTCTGCTTATCGTGTTTCTTATTCCAGCGATGAATGGAAATTACTGGTGATTGGAGTGAGAATTAAAATATTAAAATAAAAATTTAATACAGAAGCCATAGGTTAAATTGGAGTAGAATTGGATAGAGATAATGCCATAAAGTTATGAACGTATAAAATGTTTAAAATAAGACTTACTTGTTATTTTCAAATTTTAAATATAATAATAAAGCGGTTGTCTTGTGTTTTTTTTTTCATCACGGGATAGAGTTAAGTTGCGTTAACATTTGCCACCCTGGTTTGATTTTGATCAATAAAAAATTGGCACCCTAGCTGTAAATTCTTGACTATGTGCCTGATGCAACTAGACTTAACTTGTTGAAGGAAGGGTAAAACCCACATAATATTAACTGAAGTAACCTGTAGTGGCTTTGCCCCAAATAAATATCGGTTGAACCAATTATTTTTTATATACGTTGAAGTGTGTAATTTTAAGTAAAACTAATGAATTCTGTCAAAATGCCAATTTTATACAGTTATAAAACAAAATTTTGACTAAGGATTTTCGAGATTTTTTGAGTACCGTTAGAAATACATGTAAATATGTTTGTATTACATTTTCAGCTCTTAATATCCAGATATTAAAATTTTATAAATTAAAAATTAACAAAAAAAAAAGAGAAAATTCCAAAATTTTTAAAATGCTATACTTAAGTACTTCAAAATTGGTCAAATGTTTTGGAAATTTTATGAGGTGTGCGCGTGACCATATTTAGTAGTTGGTGAAAGTTTCAACTTTCTAGCTCCATTATTTTTAAAATTATGTAAAAAAAAAAAAAAATCAAGTTTACAAAAATTTGGGTTATGCCGTTTTTTACCGTTTTTGTCAATTTTTGGGTATTCTAGGCATGTGCTTAGAAAAAGTATTGAGAATTTTAAAAATGACCTCACAAAAGTACCATTGTACCAACTAGACAACATTTTCGATTCATAGCAGGCGTGCCTAACCCCCGGAAGTATTCCGACCGGCCTGTGATCATTTTATAAAAATTGAAAAACTGTAAAGCTATATAAATAAAAATAAAAATTTTAATTGAAAAAAAATTTTATTTTAATAAGCTTTTAAACAATATAAAATATTTTACAATTTTTAATTTCAATACAAAAAAATTAAAGTAAAGTATAGGCAAGAAAACCGGACATACTTTGCACCACTGATATTCTTTGTTTATTGGGTCAGATACTCTTGGAGGGTGTATAGAATTTTAAAGAAATGGTAAATCATTTCTTAGATAAGACAATTATGAACGAAAGAAGTTAATAATATAAAAATATAAATAACAATATAATAGATGTCATTTTCAACACACCCACCAAGAGTATCTGACCTGGAGAGCGAAGAATATCCGTAAGTCCGGCTTTATTGTCTGTATTTTACTTTACTTTTTTTATCTAATAAATAAAGGAGAAAAAATTTAATGTGAAAAAAATGTTTAAAAAAATATCCAAAATTTTTGGGTAGTCTAAGCTTGCGCTTAGAAAAAGTATTGAGAATTTGGAAAAATGACCTCTCAATAGTATCAAAAGGTTCCGATCAACAGAGTTACTGATCGAAACTTTTGGACTAGGAATGGAACTGAATCTAAAGGAATCGGTTCTAAAACCGGAACCTTTTAAATATTAGGAACCGGAACCGGGACCGTAATCTTTATTTAATTTAATCAAGTACCGGAACCGAACTGCAATTTTTAAATGATATAAGTTTTTTTTAGGTTCTAAAATACGTGTTATGAATCACCAATTACTGTTTTCTAATTTAGATCAACTATATGTTTTTATTTTGATACATCATTTAACTTAAATATCAAATGGTTAATAGACTAAACATGATTTTTAGATGCAGAATGATAGCACAAATATGTTTTTTTTTTTACTTTTATTTCTAAATTATCAAACAAACTGTAATATTCAATAATATCTTTTACTAACCTACATAATATAGTATCATAAAAGATAAAATCTGAAAATTTCAAATAAATTGTGCTGAATATTAGTTTTATATGAGCAGTTCAAATAAAAAATATGGTTTGCTATAACAAACTTGTTAATTAAATATAATTTAAAAAATGCAAGTAAAAAATCGATTAAAAGATCTGCTTAACTATTTATTATATTTAGTTATTTCATAACAGATGATTATACTATAATGTAGTAATTTTACTGATTTTGATGGCACATGAAGATTTTATAATTTGATTGATATAAATATTAAAGTAAATTACTATTTCATTTATTAATTTTTAATATGATTTTTATTACTGATATTATTTAATTAATAAATTTTTCATACAATTTTTATTAGGTTGAACATCGTTTTCTATACTGTTGAATTTTGTTTTTTCTCGCGTAATCAAATGGGCTTCTTGAACTGGTTGATAAAATATATAGTAACAATTTTATGTACTTTACTGTTTCATCTAATATTATTAGTATTACAGCATTAAGAATGTGCCTTTTTATAAGTTTTATAGTTTATTATAATTTGTTTGATGTATAATTTATAAATAGACAATTGTCAATGTGTTTGTACAATTAAATAACTCCCCTGGTGAGTAGGTTAATAAAAGAGAGTAATCTACTTTATCGACTTTTACAATAATTTGTTTTGTAGTATGTAGAATGTATCGCATTAAGATCTGTTTTATTTATGCCTCCCCACTCCCCAGTAAGTAATACCATAAAATAATAATTTACTTATTAAGAAAATAAATTTTGTAAAATAGAACAGTATAGTTAAATTCCTTATTTTATTTTTAATTACTTTCACTGTTGTTAGGAAGAAGTTTTAATAAGTGAACCAGCACGAACACAATTAGAATTAACATTTTGGAAGGCGTTACCATATTATTTTGTTTGATTTAGCTCCACTAATGGTATACAATAATGTTTAATATACAATAATAGTGATTTTCAATATGTTTAACAATAATTGTTTTTTAAGCACAACCCGTTTTCGCCAAAACCACACCTTTCTATTTTCTACCAATTCACTTTTCCGCCAAATCCGAAAACTACAATTCCCTTTTCCCTCAAAGCCACACCTTTCCTATTTTCGCCAAATTTAAAGAATTATTTGCTAATATTTTATGTTTTTGACAATCTAAAATCTCACAACAAAAATTGGCCAACAGTTTCTGCTCGTGTTACGGCAATCATCACTACGCTCCTAGCATCGTTGATTCGCGATTAAATTACATTGAGTATCGCTTCGCTCACGTCGCAAAACTCCCCTTGCTTGCTCCACAAGCTCTTGTCATGCCCCTCACACTTCGCACTTGATTCAAATCAATATTAACCCTCATCTTGCTATGCAACGTAGAGGCATTTCAGCTTGATAATCGACTTGCTGAGCAACGTGGAAACATTTCGAATTGATTATCGGTAATTATCAATAAACCCTTGAGTGATTTTATAAATTAATAAATTCTTTATTCGTGTAAATTATCAATTCTGAGTATTTAATAAGTTATATAATAATAACTATTAGTATCACCAAGTGGTCGAAATTCGACCAGAATAACAATATAATTTCATTTTTGTGTGATTATACTCTGATCTTACATAATTTACTGATATTCATGCAATGAACTTAAATGTTGAACCAAAAATAATTTTGTTACATACCTAGGTACCTACCTAAATTATTCACAAAAAACGAATATTGAATTTTCATATATTCCCTTATACACCTAATGAATATTCCATAAATAATTTCAAATTACAATAAAATATTCGCAATGAAATTCTACACCTACGTACCAAGTTTCAAATAGATCAGTTGAACCAATTTTCTTTTATGTAAGTTAAATTAGGTAAATTTAGAGAAACCTAACGAATTCTGTCAAAATTCTAACTTCAAACGTTTATAGAGAAAAAAATTGACTTACGATTTTCGAGATTTTTTCAAGTTAATTAGACACATAATATGTGAGTGAAATCATATTACATATTCAAGTCTTTATATCAAGACTTAAAAATTGTATTACATAAAAACTATTAAAAAACAAGAAATTTCCAAAATTTTCAAAATGCTGTACTTAATTCAAAATTGATTAAATGTTTTTAAAATTTAAATGAAGTATTCTTGTGACCATTTTTAGTAGTATTAAAATTTTCAATTTTATAAAAAATTCCGATAATAGCATATTTTGCGTTTTATGTCAATTATTTAACAGATTTTCCTCGTTTTGAGATATTAGAAAAATGACTTGTCTTAAGTACTATCCGGGTGTAATTTTAAACATATAATGTTACAAATTGAAACTTTTGGACAAGTATTTCTATATCTATACAAAAAAGTTTTTCAGAAAGAGAAAAAAAGTGTTAACTTCACACCTTGGGTCTTGGGGTGTTCTTCGCACTTCGGGCTGAACACTCTTGACGGGTATGTTGAATTTTAAAGAAATGATAAATCATTTCTTCAATGAAACGATTCTGAATAGAGTTTCAACTAATGTACAACAATAATTATCAGTTTTGATGAATTGAACTTAAACGTTGAACTAAAAATTATTTTGTTACATACAACATTTACGAAAAATGAAAACCGATTTTCTATTCACATACACCTAATAAATACTCCATAAATAATTTCAAATTACAATAAAATATAAGCATCATAATAAAATAAAATAAAGGGACTCTAATTATCGTATATCAACATTTATATACTATAACATAATTAATACTAATGTTTATCGAGGCACCTCTGGTCAGTCCCGGTTGAAAAAAAAATAAAATATATAGTTAACCTGGATAAGATTAGAACCCAGTTCCAACGCATTCTATTACTGACGCCTTAACTACTACGCCACAACAACAACGTTGAAATCCATTGAAATAGTAGGTATTTAATATAATAACCGAAAATATTCAAAGTAGAATAATTAGATAACTATTTATGCATATGGATTTTAATTCACATTTCACACCATCGTATTCAGCGTCGAAAAATAGTTAAAATAAGATGGTGATGAAACATTATCAACCTTACGAATACTTTTGGACAAATATTTCTAAAAAACAAAAAGTGTTTCCGTGATAAATATTCTGTGTCCACATCATAGACATAATAATGCATAATACATATAATATAATATTGTGTCTATGATCCATATATACCACAATATAATACACTAGTTACTGTTGTCTGTTATCATATAACAACACTATCTGTGGACCATGACACGATTATATTATATCGATATCATGAACACTGAAGGAACTCTTGAGTGTTTATGATGAACACTCAGTGAGTACTATAGTGTTCATGATCGATATATTATAAACAATATAATTATTATTTATATTGAACAAAGTTATGTCACTATAAATAAAAAAACTTATGTTGTCCATAGAAAATAGATAATGTCTAATCATAAATTAATTGTTATCACAGTCACGTGAGGCGTGTCTCCAGGTTCGTTTTATGTAATTACATTTTCTCTAGATATTTAAATGAAATTAAATATTAATTTATATTGTGATAATTTGTCGTATAATTAATTTGTGTTGTTTCATAATTAAATTGTAATTAATTGTGAGTACTGACTACGATAATAACAAATTAGGTACTCTTGTTTTATGGTTTTTATCTAATCTAAACATGTAAGTTCTTTAAATGGTCATTAAACTAACTGCCTTTGTATTGAATTGAAATAATGTGAAAAATACTACGCATATACTTGATACTTTTCGTCATACTACTATCATCTACAATTATTATAGCTGCTGAGTTGAATTACACTCATATTGAAATCCATGGCTCAGTTATATGTCACAAGGCCTTGATTCTGCACGACTGCTTTTAAATTACATGTAGCTAATTCTTTGGTGGTTGACTATTGAGTTGGTATGTATTTAATATTTGATTAAAATACACTTAAACATTTCACATACCTATCTATTATTTTACTGCTAGTTTTTTTTGTAATTATTTACACCCTTGAAAGTTTTTATTTTGGTTATAAGAATTGACTTATTTATGAATTTTTGATCTCAAATTGGTACATAGGTACCTTGTATCTTTGTAAAACACATTTTATTTCAAAATATTTTACTGTATGTCGAGCTGTAGGTATATCATTGATGATTAATTATTGTACCTATCTACTATGTTTAATCAGTATTAGTATAGAAATATATGTATACACGTTATCTTAGATCATATACAATGAATAGTGCCATGGCTATATCATACGTGTGTGAAGTGTGTAGTCTACTTATCAAGAGGGCATGTAGCTAATGCATATCCGCTCTCTTACTCGCTTTACCTCTAAATGTTGGCTACACGTTTTATTGTTATAGCTCTATCCACTGTTTATGATATATGATAAACATTTGATAGTTTCGTCTACATTATATAATATCTATAATTGATAGCTTCAACATTTCTAAATAAAATTAACATTTATCTTATTATTCACATAATGCATAATACTGGGCGAGTCACAGGAATAGGGCTAAAAATGACAAAAATGAGTTTTTCTCAACACTGAATGGGTGTAAAGAGGTTTAGATAAGCTTATTAGATCCATCAGATAATGTCATTTAGTTCCCATTATGAAGTAGTGGAATTCCAATCATTGTATTCAAATATGACACATTTGTGAAAATGTTCCCAAATCAATTCACTTTGCATTTTGGGGATACTCACTGGCCAGCTAAATCATCTGACTCCATGAATTGTGACTTTTTTCTTTAGTCGCGTGTTTATAGGTCAAAATATACCTTGCCACCTTGGCTGAACTTGAGGATGCAATAAGAATGGTAATTGCATTAATTGATAAAAATTTGCTTTCAGAGAATTAGCTCAAATTTTTTGGACTGAAGTGCTATAATTAATACGAAATGTCAATGCTTGATGTTATTTAAAGAAATTCAATGGCACTTATTTAAATAATATTAATAAAATGTTTGTATGTCTATAATGTACCGAGTTATGTCTATCTTTTTTTGATCCTATTCCCATGGCCCACCTTTTACAATATTTTGTTTATATATAACTGTTGTTGGTTATTTAATAAATAAAGTAGCAAAAATTTGATATGGAGAACTTTATTATGACATTCAAGTTAAATATAGAGTTTAACATTTATTACCAAATATGAAGAGATTAATATTTTCAAGTGTATGAGGAGTAAGTTATGGCGTGGTAATAATATAAATTCTAAAATATAATCCCCTGTTTTTCGTATCAGATAATATTCTACAACATATATATTACATTATGCTTTTGAAAATATTCTTTTTATTAAAGTTGGTATTAAGTGTTTAAACTCTATAGTCAATTTGTGTATGATAATGAGCTCTGTGTTCCCAGATTATTTATGCTATTTTGCCTGTTAAATAGATGAAGATAATAAAATTTGAGCCAACTTGCAATAAAAAAAATATATAATGTTCTTAATTTTTAGGACAGTATTGTATAGTGGTCTTAGAAGAGTCAACATTTTGCAAATAAGATCAAGTTTTTTATTACAAAAATATTCATACGCATTATTTATGGATAAACAAAACAAAATGGAAAAATTCAAGTTAGCACCTCGATATCAACCGGGTGCATACAATGTTTGGTAAGTTTTTATAATTTTATCTATTGCTTAGGAATATACCAAAACTGAATAAATGAATGATGAAGAAATTAGTGTATATTACAGTAGGACTATTTGTAAATTATATAACAGTAAATAAATAAAAATATTGTTTACAAATATTTATATTTATAAGATTTATGTACATAAATCTGACATTCGGAATAACTTTTTTTCTATAAATAATTTTTACTTTTTTTTTTTCTGAAAATTATTATTGCATTATTACACTACAGTAATGTGTATATATTTTTTTCTTTTTAAGGCCCTAATTTTCAAATTTGAAATTTTATACTATAGTTTTTGAAAAAATTCAAAATAACCCATTTTTGAATCTGATCTTAAGAAAAGTATTGGTTCTTATCCTCCAATAAAGGCTAATCCGTTCATTTTCTAAGATTTTTTTTAGTTTGTGAATAATTAATAATTTTGTCAAATACGTCATAAAAATGGTAAGATTATAATGTCATATGGTGATATTATGACTTGTTTAACAATATTTTTAAGTTATTTGCTAACTTATAAAATTTGTTGAAAATAGATGGATTAACCTTTATTAGAGGTTTAAGCATCAATATTTTTCTAAAAATTAGATATATAAAATAATTATTTTAAATTTTTTCTAAAGCTGTAGTATAAAATTTCAAATTTGAAAATTTGGGTCCTACAAAAAATAATAATAATAATCAGGGCTCGAGATGTCTAGCACTAAAAAACCATGAAATATGCGCTATAATATGCCTTAAAAAATGGTAAAATATGCACTATAATATGCTCAATAAAAAAATTAAATATGCTTTAAAAAGTTTAAAAA
>JAIPRM010000512.1:27818-54382 GCA_025469315.1 Stegophylla sp. TES_Ste_2020
TGCAAAAAATAGCGCGATACTTAAAAAAATAGCAGAAAAAAGGCACAAACCCTAAAATATGCAAATATATGCACTAAAAACTTTTAAAGCAGCATTTCTTTTAATATGAAATGGATTTGTAGCTCACCCTGCTATTTTTTAGAGTTTTATAAATAAATATGCAATTGCTAGAAGTCTCGAGCCCTAATAACAATAATAATAAGTTTAATACTGTAGCGCAATGCTGTAGTAATTATTTTCAGAAAAAAAAAAATGTAAAAATTATTATTAGAAAAAATGTTACTTCATACATCAGATCTTTCTGTTACACCCAGTGTATATATATATACACTATCAGTGGTGTATATAGAAATTATTTTCACCGAGGGTCGATTTACATCTAGTCTAGCCAAAACTAGACATTTTTATAAGATCATTAAATTTTACCATTAAAAATAAAAATTTTAAGTCACTATTATCTATAAAAACAATAAGATGCACAGAAATATTGCACTATCTAATGTTCAATTTAACATATCAATAGTAAATTACGGAAGGTTAAATATACTTAATTTTTTTCTTAAAAATTTATTTTTGGAGGGGACTATGGCCCCTAGGCTCATTCCTTAAAGCCCCACTGCAATAACTGCCTAACTGCAAAGGTCAAATCATGGGGTCATCGACCTTATCCCCTGTGATTTTGATGCTCTGTTAATTTTCTAGTTCATTTTAGACTAAAATTTTCTCATTTTTAAAAATTTCTCCAATAATTTTTCAGGCTGCAGCCATCCTTAATATTTTGAATTTAAATTAAACATGAAGATAAACATTTTTAAAATTGATCGATTTTTTTTTTTATTTTTTTTGATTTGGTCACTCAATAGAAACATTTTAATCATATTTCCAAAATGAGGGATACTTAAAATGAGTAATTTTTTATTCCTAAAACGGCTATTTTGAATTTTTTTTTAAACTAGTATAAAATTTCAAATTTGAAAATTTGGTCCTAAAAATAAAATATATATATATATACATTATTACTCTTGCACAATACTGTTGTTATAATTTTTAGAAAAAAAGTTTTTCCATAATTCAGTTATTTTTGATATACCCTATATATATATATATATATATATATATATGTATGTATGTATGTAATTAATTATAGAATACCTAATATGATCAAAATTGTATGTATTTATGATTTTTATTTTTTTAGGATCGAGTATAATAAATTAGCTATGATCACAAATCCTTTAAATTTGGGCCAAGGATTTCCAGATTATGAACCGCCTTCACGATTTTCCAATTACTTAGCAGAAGTAGCTTCTGAAAAAAATTTATTTTTCCATCAATATACACGAGGATTGGTAATTCATTAATGAAAAATAATTTCTGTATAATATAAATAATGCATTTTTACAATTCCAGGGACATGTACGTTTAGTGAATGCTATATCAAAATTATATTCAAACCTTATTAATCGAGAAATTGATCCCTTAAATGAAATTTTAGTAACTGTTGGTGCTTATGAAGCACTTTTTTGTACTGTTCAAAGTTTTATAGATGATGGAGACGAAGCTATTATAATTGAACCATTTTTTGACTGTTATGAACCATTGGTCCGTATTGCAGGAGGAACTCCTAGATTTATTCCATTAAGGAATGTGAGTATAGAATATTAAGATCATTTGTTAATTAATTGAATTCTATACATTTTATGTTTGACATTTTTTAAGACTAAGCCCAATGCTGAAGTATCCCATTCGAGTGATTGGAAACTGGACCCTGAAGAACTAGCATCATTATTTAATTCCAAAACTAAACTAATAATCATTAATACACCACATAATCCATTAGGGAAAGTGTTTGATTATGATGAGTTAAAGATGATTGCTGATTTGGCTAAAAAACATAATACTCTTGTCATTTCTGATGAAGTTTACGAATGGTTGGTATATGAACCAAATAAACATATTAGAATTGGTAATTTAATTTAGTTTCTTAAATTTTTTTTTGTAATAAAATATATATTAAGGATGCTCACCTTTTTTTTAGTCATACAAATGGATAAATTTGTTATTATTATTATTTTTTTTTTTTGTGGAATGTTCAACTTAATATAAAAACTATGTTTTCAATAACTTTTTTTTTCATGTCACCTAAAGTATGTCCCGGTGATACAAACATTTTTTTTCAAATGACTACCCCTTATTTTAACTACGGAATTTTATTCAGGTAATTTTTCTGTGAACTTTGTTGTACTAAAATCAAAATTTTAAAATGAATAGTTTTTGAGTTGTTCTTATTTAAGTATTAAAGATAATATTTTCTTTGGTTCTCAATATATTACCTATAGGTTAAAGAATATATTATGTACATTGTAATTCTCATTAAAGTTATGGATTTTTAATAAAGCTACACTATTTAACTCAGGCATAAATATGGTCAAAAATCTGGGGAGCTTGAAATTTTACTTCACAGTATTACAAAATCTGGATCTTTACCACTGTACCAATCTATTATTCTTAATCTATTAAAAAATAAATAAATATGTAACATAAATCAAATATCTAATGCTAAAACTGATCTTTTTTCCCACTTTTATTTGTTAGAAAATTATTAAACTATTATCACCTTTTTCCATTCTCACTTTAAGGTGACATGAAAAAAAAAAGAGCTATGAAAAACATACCTAGTTTTTGTATTGACTTAAACATTCCAAAAAAAAAAATTATAAATTTTGCATTTTTACAGCTGACAAAAGGAGGTGAACAAATTTAGTGAATCACCCTGTATAATATGCATTTATACATTTATAAATATTAAAGTTACAAATATTGATTTTTTTTTCAATTTATGGCATGAAAGGAATTTTTTATGTTTTGTTTGTTTCTTAGCCACACTTCCTGATATGTGGGAAAGGACAATTACAATAGGATCGGCAGGAAAAACATTTAGTATGACTGGTTGGAAGCTTGGATGGGCATATGGTCCAGCTGATCTTATTAAAAATTTGTGTGTTGTCCATCAGACTGCAATATATACATGTGCAACGACTGTTCAAGAAGCAGTAGCCAGATGCTTTGAGCATGAAATTAGTATCCTTGATACACCAGAAAGTTATTTTCAAAATTTGTTCAAAGAGTTGAAACCGAAAATGCTTTATCTTTCTAAAGTACTAAAAGAAAATGGTTTCAAACCAATAATACCTGATGGAGGATATTTTATGATATCCAATTGGACAAAATTTGGTTTGTATAATTAATATTTTGAAATTATAAAATATTAAACACTATAATTAACAAAGGGATATATTTGATTATTCAGAAGATAAATTGGACTTGAGTTCTGAAAAAGACGAACTAAAGGATTTTAGATTTACAAAATGGCTTTCGAAAAATGTTAAACTTCAAACAATACCATTTTCAGTCTTTTACTCAGAAAAAAGCAAGAAAATGGCTGAAGATTATATACGACTTTGTTTCTTTAAAGTAATTAATTATAATTAATTTTCCTCCATTTAAGAATAATACTAAAAATTGAATCTATTTTTGTTTTTTAGAAAGATGAAACCTTGGAGGAAGCTGAAAAAATTTTAACGAAATGGACTAGTAAATTACCATGAAAATATACTAAACTTAGCATTTGTTTTGTTTTTAATAATTAATATAAATGTAAATGATTAACCTATTGAATTTTGCATGTTTGTTATTCTAAATTGTATTAATTATTAAAAATAACAGTATTTGTTTTAAGTAGCATACGTTATTAAGTCATAATAAAGTAAATTCATATATCACAAAAAGATTTCTTTTGCGTTTAATTTTTAACAATATTCATTTTGTTGTTGAATGTCTTTAATTGTTTTTATAATCAGTTTTATTGTATGGAGAAATATACTATGTTGAATAGTAAATGAGGTGTTCATTTATTGTACTTTTGAAATAATGTATCAAATAATTTTTTGGGAATAGGTGTGTTGGAACTCTTATCTGTTTTCAATTAATATTAACAGGTCAAATTGTGGTTCACAAGCCGCATAATGACTTTTATCATAATTGCATATGACTGGCACTTAATTTCCAAAAGCAACATTAATCTTATTTAGTAATAATATGACATTTTTTTATCCACCACATATTTTTAAATTATAAATTATATTCTTAAGTGTGGTATTAAGTTAAGATTGTAAAATCAAAATAGCATATTTTCATTGTACAAACAAATGTTTCATATAAAGTTAAATATAGTGTATCATTTTTAAATTGATGTATTTTTTTTACATCTTTTAATTTTATGAGCTTTTTAAGATCTCATTACATTGATGGAAAAGTTGCTCAAAGTTATTCCTTAAGATAATAATTAGTTAAATTTTGATAATATTTGGATTTGGTTATTTTCACTGTAAAATGAAGTGATTCACAAGAATATATCATTACAAAAATTAAGATTATAATTCTGTTCTATTTTGTGAGTTGCTTTAACTATTGCAATATGATTTGATACTGGAAATCCATTTTCAATAACATTAACTAAAAATTTGTTAAAAATGGATTTAAAAGATTTTATTGGTTCTTGATAAGCGATAAGGAAGTACCACAGTTTGTTACTATCATTTCACTGATTATATATCATCAGGGCTCGAGACTTTTAGCACTAAAAAACCATGAAATATGCACTATAATATGCCTTAAAAAATGGTAACATATGCACTATAATATGCTCATTAAAAAAATTGAATATGCTCTAAAAAAATTTGAAAACAGTGTTTTGATTAATTCAAATTCTAAAAATATTTATTTATACATATAATCTATTTCTTAAAAATATTTTAATACTTCAAGACTTATTAAATTCTTTGTAAACACTACGTGTTCTTCACAGAAACGAGATACAATAAACATGATATTATCTCCCAAATTACTGGAATATATGTCTCTATAGGTAAATAATAAAATATAATTCATTTGTTGAGTGGCGGTGTGGTGTTGATAAATTTGGTAAAGCCGCGTTTATTTTATAAAATCGATCGAAGAAAATAGATTTTAGGTCAAATTGGTATCCACACTAAACAGTCTTAATGTGAACGCAGCTTTTGTAAAATAGGAATTTAAAGCAAACCACAAAACTACTTCACTTTTTTTCAGATTAACAAATTATATGCAAACAATATGTTTGACAACAACAATGAATAGCATGACACTTCTAAAAATAACATAAAAAACGTAAAAACATTAAAATATGTAAAACTTTGCACTAAAAACTTTTAAAGCTGCATTCCTTTTAGTACGATACGAATTTGTAGTTGACTCTACTATCTTTTAGAGTTTTATAAACAAATATGCAAATGCTAGAAGTTTCAAGCCTTGTATATCATAGTATAAAGTATATACCTGTAAATGAAATAATTATTTTACTGAAAAATTATTCGTTTTAAATTTAAATAATATTTCCTATGTAATTTGATAAGACTGATAAAATCTTAAAGAACTGAAAATATTTTGATTTTATTTAAATGGGTTCCATTTTCATGAAATAAGAAATGATGGTTCCAATAACCAGTTCTTTCAGTTCCGGTATCAGTCCCTGGTTAAAAGAATATTAAATATTCTTAGTTTCTCTTTCCAAAGGCGTATGTACGTTTCATCTCTATACCATTAATATATACCTTAAATAATACCTCTATACCTTTAATAAAGATCAGTTGAACAAATTATTTTTAATATGCGTTTAAATGTGTGATTTTATATAAAACTAATGAATTCTGTCAAAATACTAATTTACAATGGTTATAAAAAAAAGTTGACTTACAATTTTCAATATTTTTTTAGGACCGTTGATTATACACATAAGTATGTTTGTATCAAATTTTCAGCTCTTAATATTCATACATAAAAATTTTATAAATTAAAAACTAACAAAAAACGAAAAATTTCCGAAATTTTCAAAATGTTGTACTTACCTCAAACTTGGGATCAAATGTCTTTGAAAATTTTATGAGGTGTGCGCGTGACTATCTTTATTGATTGGTGAAAGTTTTAAGTCTCTGTCTCTATTATTTTGGAAGTAATTACTAAATAACTAAAATTGATTTCATGATAATAATTATTTCAGTATTTCTAGAATATGTGTCAGTAATTTTTCCGATTTTTCTTCAATTAAAACCCAATAAAACTTTTAATTATTTGTCTATAAAAAATTTTATTACACCAAAATATTCGCCTTGTAATTCTCTATCTATGTACCAAGTTTCATAAAGATTGACCTTACCTTTAAGTAAAACCAATGAATTCTATCAAAATACCAACTTTAAACATTTATAAAACAAAAACTTGACTAACGATTTTCGAGATTTTTTCAGTACCGTTAGAAATATATATAGATATGTTCGCATTAAAATTTTAGCTCTTAATAACCACACATTAAAATTTTATGAATTAAAAACTAACAAAAAATCATAGTTTTCCGTAAATTTCATAATGTTGTACATACTTCAAAATTGGTCAAATGTTTTTGAAAATTTTTATGAGGTATGCGCGTGACTAATTTTAGTAGTTGGTGAAAGTTTCAACTTTTTAGCTCCATTATTTTAGAAGTCATGAAAAAAAAAAAAAATAAATTGAATTTACGAAAATTCGGGTTATGCCATTTTTCATCAATTTTTAGGTGTTCTAGGCATGAGCTTAGAAAAGTATTGAGAATTTGGAAAAATGACCTCCCAAAAGTAATAACTAGACAACATTTTAGATCTACAGAGTTCCTGATCGAATCTTTTGGACCAGTATCTCTACACAAAATCGTGATAACGTACGAAAAAATAAATAAAAATAAAACACACAGATATGTAATACCAATACATTCATCGCTACCGCTCAGAATCTAGAATCGCTTCGCTCCGTAGCTCGGTTCGCTTTGCTCACTTCGTGAAATTCCACTTGCGCTTCGCGCTCGATTCAGTTGATACTAATTCTCGATTTGCAGTACATTTCGGTTTGAAAATTGACTTGCTGTGTGACGGGGGGAGGGGGGATATTTCAGTTTGATAATAGGTAATTATCAATAAGTTCATGAATAACCAAAGAAATGGTATACATTGTATTTCACCTCATATTTTTTTATAAAAACAATGTAATCTCTCAAACGGTCTAAATAGTCTAAATAATAGTCGTTCAAAAGGACTAGTATTTTTTGCGTGGGAATGGAGGAGGGAGTTGCGAGCCTCTGCTCTAGGTATGTTTTCATAGTAAGGGGTTACCAAAATCTAAAAATCTAAAATTTGGAGTGCTATGGTAGCAGAAAACGGAAATCCATATTATTATACTAGAGATAAACGGAAACGTCGATTTTAGCGGATAGATCACCCGAAAGTAAGGTTCCGAGAAGAAAAGGAATATGTAACTACGTAAGTAGAAAAGGTAATAAATTTAACATACAGTTCATTAAACTATCAATACTCATTATATTCAGATAAAAAAAAAAAAATTAGGTGTACATAATACAGGACCTATATAGATTTAGTACACTGAGAATCTCAATCATTGTCTAAAATGCATTGTCTTAAAGTAAATAAGAATATATTAATAACTATAACTATATATATAAGGTAACATTAAAACCATCTTAATAACCGTACATAATTTGATTTTGGTTTTCTTATAAATTATAATCAGGTATATTGGCAAGTAGGTATTAAAAACAAAAACAAAAACATAACATATTACTATAGGTAGGTAGTTAAAATTAAAATACAGTACTTAATAGTGATATATTTAAAGCCCCACACTAAGTAACTAATTTATTTCCTAATAATATTATAACAATAATAGGCAATGCAAGGTCAATAAAAAAAAAAAAATCAAATAAACTTGTTTCATTGTCGAGTAATAAAATAACTAAATGAAAGTAATTAAATGTATGTAAAGAACCATGTCAAAATAATAAATAATAATATAATTTCAATAATCAGTTTTTTAAAACAAACTCAATGTTACATAGAAATAGAAGAAATAATAGTTATATCCATTGCTGTTAAAATTTTTGTTAATTCACAAAATTTAATAGAATGATTTTAAACAAATTTTATTTTATTTATATTTTAATAATAATAATGCATAAAAATCTACTCAGAAAAAATATTTGTGAATATTAATAATTTAGGTCAGGTACCTATATTTTATTTAACTATTAGGTAGGTATATTATACCTATTGTATCTAATATTAGTGTTCATAAATAGTATAGATATACATATATATGCATACATACATACATATGCCTAATAGAGTAACGATATGATAAATGATTATTTGTAATATTAAAATTCATATTTAATTTATGAAATTTGTATGTAATTAAATTATAGAATTTGAAGGTGATATTCATATGCTAATATTATTGAATCGTGTTGAGGCACCTAACTTAAAATTTAAGTATCCAATTAACAACAAAATCCAAGGATATCATTTTTTAACTAAGCAGTTCAATTCTCTGTTAAAATATAATAGTAAATATATCTACTAAAAAAAAAAATTATCAACAACCATAGGTGTGCACAGGTTTTTATTGTAGTGGAGAGAGATTTAGTGTAAACTGATATTTCAATACCTCCCACTACAATAAATTACCAATATTTTATGTATTATAGTTACTTAGAATACAAATTTGGTTTCTTAATAAATATGTAAATTTTATATCATTATGTTAAGGGATCTGTACTATAATAATTTCTATAAGCTTTGTAACCAAACTGGCGGAATTAATAGTGTTACAGACATAGTCTAAAATATTTTCGAGTTTTCATCAATATTATTTTACTTAATAATGTATGGTATTTAAAAAAAAGGTAAACGAGAGACGATTTTCAAAATAATTTTGAATTTTTTGGAGTCACTTCATAAGGTCCTAGAACCTATTTTGATTTCCACTGTGCACACGCCCATGTTAAAAACTAAGAATACATTTCGTTTAGTATTTTATGTACACACACACATATATATATGTACGTGATACATTAGATACTTTACATATTGTGGGTATATACGTCATGTAAACGTCATACATAATCTTGGTTACGGTAACAATATTAGTTGTAATGTACCACTAAAGATAAAAAAAAAAAACATATATGTATAATAATTATTAGAAACTAAAACATAATAATAATAATAATAATTAGGCAAAGTAATTTAAGAAAACTTTATACATAGAAATAAATAAAAAAAAAAAAAACAAAAAAAAAAAAAAACCGAAACGAAAATGAAAATAAAGTTTAAAGAAAATCACAACAAATTCGCTTATCTGTTGTGACTTTATTCCCGTGCTCTATATGAACAAATTAAAATTAAAATCGATGTCAAAGGGTTTTAATGATCTCTTTGTACATTTATTATCAACGATTATAAATAAAGGTGTATAAATGTTAATAAATAAAACCGTTGCTTATAAGAAACAAATGCGCCTATGTAGTATTTAGTCGATAGATCAGAAAACTTGCAGATCACTGGTACACAATAATATGATTAAAGTAAAATGAAAATATTATATCACACGTACGTAAATAATTTTCGGCACGTGGACGAATAATACTAACGGACGTTTCCACGTAGCGTTTCTTATATTATAACGTCATTAATAATTTTCATTAGAAATAATAAATAATGTTTTGCATTAATAATTATGATATTATTATTATTATTATAGTCATCGTCGTAGAAGGTAAAAATATTATTCGTCGCCGTTATTAGCCGGAAGAAGTTAACCTATTTTGTTCCGTCCGGGGTAACAACGCTTGTCTGACTATAAACTCATCCGTTTCTTCTTCCTCTACTTCCGGTAGGGTCTCCATGATTGGCGGCGGCGCCTGACTAGGTTGAAGCCCTTTACCCACCAAGTAGTAGGTCATTAATTGTCCTTTGCCCTTGACTGCCACTAGGCCACGCTGCTCGAATTTGAATCCAAAATGTTGTAAAATGTTGCAAGTTTCTTCCGTCACCTGCACATAAAATTTCAACACATAACGAACATGCTCGTATTGTATGTTATAGTATATAAGGTGTTAATTTGGGGGGGGAGGGGAAGGGAGCTTGGAGGATGGCCAAAACTTTCTTTACGACAAAAAATTTATGATGACATTACTTTCCTCTCTTTAACTTATTAGTAGTGTCAGGATAAGATACGATACGATAATTGAGGGAGGCATTATCGTATCGTATCGCAAAATAATAAAATTATCATCTAATTATCGTATTGTCATTGAAAATATCGTATCGTAACATTCGTATCGTCTATCCGGTCTATTGACAATAATATAATCGTCAATATTAGTGACGATTTCATAATAACATTTTATAAATTATATTACCTATACCATATTATATTATGTGATACAACTTTTATCATTTATGTTATATTGTAATTATTTTTTCGATTATATTTTTCAAGTATTTTTTTTTTATGTAGGAATCTATTATCTGTTAAATTTTTTCATTAAAATATGTTATTTAGATTTATTATATTGGATTTTTATTTTATATATTTATACGTTATACCACTGTTACATATATTCATATATAAATATATAAATTCAAATAATTCAAATACCTCTTGAATTTATGAAATTACTTCCTAATATATGTAATATTACTATAAATTCATCAGTTTACCGTCTTTAATCAACAGCTTTTGAATACTTAGTGGTCCAGCCGTCAATCAATTTTTATTGATTTTTATTGAGGTATTTTTATAAGTAGGAACTTCCTCCAAGGAGGAAATAATAATAAATAATAAAATAATAAGTAAAATAGCATTGACCAAACATTTTAAATTTCAGTTATGAAATTGCACCATTTTTAATCGATTATAAATTAATATTTTCTTTTATATAATTTAAATTTAATTTTTTAGTAATTTTTATCAGAGGACAAATTTATATAAGCCAAAAAAATATTTGTTTTTATAAAGTTTGGATAAAAAAATTATGATTTTCGAGTCTTTTTGTCAAATTTTGTGTAGTATTTCCAAGAAGAAAAAAATTAAAAATTAGAAATTAAAAAAATGATTTCTCTAAAGTACCAACTAGAGGTTAATTCGGTTTCAAAAAGTTGGTAATCGAGACTTTTAGATAAGTAAATCCATACGAAAAAGTGTTTACAGAAAAAAAAATAAACATCATTGTAAAAACACTAGCTTTTTCACTTCGTTCAGAATCTATAATCTCTATTAATAAACTTAAATTTAAACATTAATTCAAGTCAATTGGGTGGCTTTTTATTCAAAATACCCACTCCTGTTTTTTTCCACATAGTATACTTTTTATGTTAACACTATTTACATATTGTGTATTACTTAATAATAATACAAAAAAATTTAACATAATGTACATTTAAATTTATTTAATGTTAATGGGGTTTTATGTATATCAATTTTTTATTATTTATTGAAAGTGATTAATTAAGAAAATGTAGGTTGGAGTCAAAATAGACACTTTGTTCGACATACTTGTATGCATCCTGCCTTTCCAGTGCTTTCCATTCTTGACGCTACATTGACTGAATTTCCCCAAATATCGTAATGCGGTTTTCTTGCGCCAATGACACCGGCTGTAATCGGTCCATGATTGATTCCTATAAAATTACATATTTCACTTTTACGTTTTATCAAACTGCAGTTTTAGATTTAGCGTCCACATTTTCAAACATAGTTGAAATAAGGTGGTTGTGTATTGAATTTGAATAATTTTCAGCCGAGAATGAAAAGGTACTAGGTCACTGATTTTAAATTGTTTATTAGATGCTTTTTAAGTAATTATATTATGATACCTAATGCTATTAGTTATTACTTGATTTCAAATCTGATAGGATGATAGATGAACTTGTACTTTTTAATTTAAATACAATTTGATGATCAAAGGTCAAGCCAATGATTTCGTATCAATAAATAAAATAAAAGTGTAAAAGTAAATAATTTCGTGCTTTCGGACTAGGAAAAGGTTCTCCCGGGAGAACCTTTTCAATGTAATAACTGTACAGATAGAACCTCTTAATAGTGAAAGCTTTTACATCAGTAGTAGGTAATTTAAATTAAAATACCAATGATTCATAGAACCTATATATTTAGAATCTTTTCATTTTCAAAATATGGTGACATATATCTAAACAGAATAAATCGAAACAACAATCTACCTACTAACCAGGGATTTTTTTTTTTAATTCACTAGATAGAAACTTTTAATTCTCGGGTGACGTCATCTAGTTAATTCTATAGTAAATAAATTAAATATATTAACAAATGATTACTAGGAATAAATTTGAAATATTTTTCAAAGTTATTCGTAATGGGTACCACGATTTAATATACCTTAAATCTTATCTTAAAATCAATCTTAAATAGTGTTGAGTATCTAACTACTAATAATATTGATATTAATCTTTTAAAAAATAGCTATATATTAGGTACTATTACATTATTTTTTTTACATCATCCAATTATGTTTTATATATTTTAATTTATTGTTTTTTGATTTAAGTTTGGTAAAAATATTTACTCGTATTTCATTCTTTTCTTTCGTAAAAATACAATATCATGAGGATTTTGGGGTGATGCAATAAATGGAAGAATGGATAAAATTATCATTGTGTCTTGAATGTATATTTTTTACTCGTCTTTAAAAACAGTCATCGATTTTCTAATATATATATATATATATAGTATATACTATATTTTTTAAAAAATATTCTTCAATATAAATACAATTTGTTATTTGCACGCATGGAAATTATCAAACATTTATACACACCCATTTTCAACACAAAATGATTAAAACTCTGTTCGTTTATTCCTTGAAGTGCTTTTTTTAGATCGAAAGCAAAGTCCACCAATAAAGCGAGATGTGCCCATCTAACTTCAATAGGATCTTCGGGCTGAAATATGAATATAAATATAATATATTTATGTATAATCTCGCATACATATAATACATAGGTATATGATATAAATATATACTCCTGGGTTATACTGCAATTATAAATTATTTAAAATTGAAACGAGAGTAAAATATAATATATAGGTACCTTCACTATATGCGAAGGGTTTAAACCACTAGCAGCCATATAAGTAGATCCAATCGTTTTAATCTTGATAATATCTTTGTAGCGTGGTTGTTCCAGGAGCTGTTTAAAATTAAGTGATATAATAGTATTTTTAATTAGTAATATAAAGTTCACAATTTACAGTATGTATTTAATATGATTATTTGTTATAACGACTTACCGCATCAAAATCAGATATTACTTCGTTAAGAAATCTTAAGCACTCTAATCCTTGATTGTTCACCGTCTCTTCGGAATAGAAATCTAGAATGGATAGATAATTCTGTTTATAGCTGAACATGAAAGGAGACACAAATACATGTACAATAATAAGAATTTAATGATAACACCAAGAGTACTTGGAGGGGTAACTGTCTTCTCTAATATAAGTAAATATTCAAAAATGTTGATTTATTATACTATAAAAACTATACTCGTATAATAATGTATCGAGAATGGCTTATTTAAATTGTCGTTAATGTACACAATATATGAATGAAAATGAACATTTTTTGAATAAAATTATTACTTTGTTAGAGCTTTAAATACGTTTGAGGAGGCCAAGTCTCATTAAACCCCTCCAAATCGTCGCCTGTGGGCAACGATAATACGGTACTGTGCAATAGCATTTAACATTGCAACAGCATTGATATAAACATTAAATTTGCCAGTTAACAGAAAATTGGTTTTAGTTGCCTATAAAAACACTGATTTTACCCTTGGTAAACACTCGGCTATGCTCAAGTATAGAATTACCTGAAAAGTTTGGCATCGATGCAAACAAAACTCCTACTTCGGCGTAACTCTGACTGTATAGTTCTTCGTGCTGACGTTTGTAACTGCCTAAGAAATGTTTAGCCACGTGAGGTGGTAAGATATTATACACTAACGCTTCATTTCTCCTTCGAATGTCCGAAGCTCTTTCTCTCTGCTCTTCCACTTCCGTTCGCCATAAATATAAAACTCTCGATGACTTATCCATCTGAAAAATATTAACAATGTGAAATATTAAAACATTGTTCGATTTTTTTTTCCTAGTAGAAAGTTAGCTTACATTTCTAGCCAAGAACACAAGTGCCATCGTGACGGCTATGAGTAAAAACGACAGGGCATACTTCGATGGCAGAATTCTGTAAAAGATTTCACAATTAATTACAGGCAGGCACACGCATTATATAAGTTGATTATTTCTCCATGGTTAAAAATGGAGGATTTGAAGGATTAATTTTATGTTTTAGAACACGAAAGAAACCAGGTTTAATAAAATATTAAGAACATAATATATAAAAAGTAGGGTTAGGATGTTTATACGCTAATAAATTACTAAATATGTTTGCACTAATGCATTAAAAAATAGCTAAAAAAGCTGAAAAAATAAACATTAAAATATTTCATATTTTAATTACTTAATGAAAAAGCATTTCACGTTAGACATTTTAGATTCTGAGAGAAGCAAAGAAGCTAGTGTTTTTATAATGATATTTATATTATTTTTCTTATTCTATACACAGTTATTCGTATGGAAATACGAATATCTCAGTGTCTGTTATAATTTAATTATAAATACATAATATTATGCATACACAAAATGTTTTGATAATCATTTAAATCAGCACAAAAATTATACAACTTAGAGAGGGAAGAATAATTTCTACATCTTCATTCTACTGTAGGGATCTTCTTTTCGATTCATCACGTTCATCTTCTATATTTTTTCTTTTTTTTGTTTATTTGATAAAAAAAAGTAAATTAAAGTAAAGCAAAGTAAAGCAAAGTATAGACAAAAAGCCGGACATACTTCGCACCACGATATTTTTCGCTCTTCGGGTCAGATACTCTTGGTGAGTGTGTTAAAAATGATGACTATTATTGTATTTTATATTATTAACTTTTTTCGTTCAGAATCGTCTTATTGAAGAAATCTTTAAAATTATACACACCTTGTAAGAGTATCTGACCCGAAGAGCGAAGAATATTCGTGGTACGAAGTATGTCCGGCTTTCTTGCCTTTACTTTACTTTACTTTTTTTTTTGTTTTTGTCTTATTGTTTATATTCTTGGATAAAAATTTGTTTTATAATGTCTAGATTCACATATCAACATTTTATTTTACATATATTTGCATATTTTCCTATTTTTTGTTTATAAATGCATACTTTTTTATAATTTAAAGTATTTATTTTATGGTTTTCGCTACAAAATAACAAAATGAAAATTAATTATTAACTAAAACTTAATTGAAATACCTAATAGGTATGTATATTGTATATAATTGTAAATCTGTAATCTGTATTTTATACTAGTTATATAAAAATTATGGCTTATTTATTGTGAGGAATTTTATAATGCAGAGATATACGGAGATATATGCGTATAGCATGCTCGAATAGAATTTTTAAGTGATATCTATGACTCAAATTATTTAGACTTTAGTGTAGTTAGTTACTATTTTACAGTGTACCTACATCGTATAATGCGCGTTTATAGGTAATTAATGTGTCATAATTACCCGAAATAAAAATGCCTTAAGTGATAAGCTCTTTCATTAAGTAATTAAAATATAAACAATTTGAATGCATATTTTTTCATCATACATCGCTATTTTTTAGTGTATAATATTATATATATTTAATCACTTATTTGTGTATAAACTTCCCTTGTAAAAGGTAAAAGTAATTAATAGATAATAAATTGTGAATGATAATAAATTGTTATTACTTCAACGGCTTATAAATTATGGAGTCTTCGCAATCGATGGCAACTCCCACTGTAATAATGTTGATAATACAATGTATCAGGGTGATGACGAACAGTATTGTCGCCTTGGTGAAATGAGACAGTTGAGTCAACATGGACGTAGCTATTAGCGCCAATACCATGAAATAGGTGAAATACGACGGATATATACAATAAACGGAAGGATCACTTTCGCCAAGAGTGCAATTTGTTAGTATTTGTTCCTCGGACCAGCACGATACCTTCGAATAGAAGAATAACAATTAATTATATTTGTCATATTTATAATCGTAGGTATATAATAATTAGACATTATGATTACATTTTTGAATATAATATGTTCATGCTCAGATCAAGAGTGTAAATTCGCCAGGGAAAATTTATGCTTTGTCTCGGGGGCGCCGGAATGATTTTTTTGGCAAAATATTTTTAAATAAGCTTTTTCTAGAGGGCATGGGTGCAAAAATATGGGTGTTTATATTTTGTTGCTAAATCTCTCCCCCTTCCAATTTTATAGCACCTATGTCGAGGAAATGTGTACATAAGTATAATTACATTTTTTTCTTACAAATATTTATTAAACAAATACCATATATTTTTTAATTTATATACCTGTGTACATGACCTACAAATAATAGATTATCGCAAATATGACAATCAACGTTACACTGTAATTGACAATAATGTGTATCAAAATAAAATTTATTTTTCTGGAATGAGAGATAATAAATAAAGTTCATATATATTTTTCTGTCAATTAATTTGATATTCGGTATTTTAAATTACTAACAGATATAATGTATTACTCGCTACACAAAATTACATAATAATATTTAGGTATTGTGAGCTAAATGCAAATATAAATAGGCCGTGAAGTTGTGGGGGCAATTGCCCACATTGTTCCGGCACCCCTGCTTTGTCTTTCTCCTTACATATATAAGGATAAATATTATTAAAAGGTTGTCCCGCCCATACACGTTGCTTCTATCGGTTCTATCTAATCAACGAATAACATAGCCAGGGGTTAAAGTATAGACGCAGAGAGATTCAGCGCAATAACCACTAATCAGTCTTACAAAATAATAATTTTTATCTAAGGTGGAATAAAAAAGTTTGAGCCAAATGACTTCGGAAAAAAACTTTCATTTAAAATAAAATTACATTAGTTACATTTACAAATGTTAATTTAAATTTTATAAAAATTTACTATATTGAAGATACATGGGATCAGTACACTTGCCCGACATTCAGTTGCCCGACACCATTTGCCCGACAATACATTTGACCGACACTACATTTTCCCGACTATACATTTGCCCAACAATACGTTTGACCGACACTACATTTGCCCGACAACTTCAAATTATATTAGGTATGAATAAATATACGTCAAAAATTATTTGAAATTTCAATAAAATATTATATTATATTAGATTACGTTATTTACAAATTTATGTTACATTTAAAATTATTTAACAAATAATAACATATTTCTCTGACATATCAAATTGTATTATAAATAAATATGTGTCAAGAATTAATAATAATAAAAACATTATACAACTTACAATTTAATGTTATGAGCGATTCCCCTTAGAAATGATAAATTTGATCGATTTCCTTTGTCATTTATAATTGCACTTATACGTTTTTCTCGTTCAGCATATTCTTTGCGAGTTGTAGTAGGTATGTCCCTTCCACGAATTATATCTTCAGCTCTCCGTTCCTTTTGAATTTGCTCTTTTTTAATTTCTTCGATAATTGTATAAACACCAACATGACATTTTCCAACAAGAATTTCCAACGCGATTTTGAGTTCTAGGAATTCCTAATTCCATTCGCTCAAATACGGACCAAAATTTTGGTGGAAATAAACGAGCTGTGTGACTTACATTACCTCCTCTCATTATCCTTCAAATAGCAGTATTGTTCGTGATCGATAATGCAATAAGATTTCATTTATCTATTTTATTACTTTCAGTAGAATCTTACTTAATAATAAAATAATGAAATAATAATAAAATATTCTATCTTAGTATTACGTACAGTAAAAATATGTAAAATATATTGTCGGGCAAATGTATTGTCGGGCAAACGTATTGTCGGGAAAATGAGCAGGTACTTATTAATTATTTAAAGTTTTTCATAATCGATTTAATATAATTTATTAAGTAAGTACGTACGAATAAATTTAGATCATTTTAATATACATTCATATATATTATGTGTACCTAAGAGAGTGTATATCCAGAGGTTTCACAAACGCGGTTCCAGCAGTAGCGGCTTGTGACGTTTTAACTGGGAGGTGCACAAAGTAGGTACATGGACAGAAATTGGAAAGTGATTTTTGGATCTAAGCACTCTTTAATACCAATAGGGCCTCTTTATAGTATGTATATATATATATATAATATTATAGATAAAGAAGTTATTGTAATCGTATTTTATATATTTATTATATGATTTTACAGCCATATAATGAAGTATAACTCGATATTCTTTGATAATAGTACATACAAGCTACAAAAAAAATATTATACATAGAAAATTCGAAAATAAACGTAGTTACAGTGGTCGATTTTCAGATAGACAACGCACCAAGAAGCAATGTATTTTTTTATTCCCTCAACCCGCAACTGAGCGTTTTTAGAACAAACTCATCAATAATACATATTTCCAAATTGTATAATAATAATCATATCCATCCCTTAAAATTTTCATCACTTAAAGCGCTGAACAGAGCAAATTTGCGTTCAACCGACGAACAACGAAGACAACACATGCGGGTATAACAACGGGTATAAAAATTATAAAAACTTTCCTCACAGGTATGTACCTCAGTCACCTATCCCTTGATTTGCATATAACGTTGTTAAAATGTAACATATTTGTGTAACTCACCAGTCCCACGAGATTGGTGGACGCCAGCAATAATGCAGCAGTAGTACCAAGTATACGGCGAATCCATAATGAGTCGTTAATGGTCTCACTAAACCAAACAATTTTGGATGGTAGGACCTAAATGACAAAATCGTACAATTCAGTTATGATTAGGTTTTTTGGGTTAGGTAGGTAATTTTAAATGATCAGTTACAGCTCGTGATACTTATAGACGGTCACGAAAAAAACACTTATAAAAAGCTATTCGTGTAATGAAAAACCTGGTAAATTCAGGGATTTTATAAATGTAAAATATTTGTATATGTATAATTTGAATCATTTTCAGGGGCAACAGAATCGCGTCCTTGAAACATTAATACATTATCTCACCAAAATTTTATGTTTCCTGATTCCATGCTCCTAAGTTTAGTAGGATGACCCATATTAATTAAATGCATCAATTTGAATTAATTATATGCAATATAAAACTTAAATAATGAATAATATAACTATTATAAAAAATGTATGTTGATTATTTTTATTCTCATGATGTTTTAAGTTTTATAGTTTTCAAAAATACAAACCACTTATTATAACTTAATACTTAGTTAATTCGAAAAAGAAATAATTGAAAACATTGAATTATTAAAAATAAATATTTTCTTTCCGAATATTTAGTTAAAAGTTATGATTACTATTTAAGAAAACTGTAAACCTAAAATATGACGCCGATTAAAATAAAAAAATTAATATTTTTCGCATAAATTCGGTATTATAAGTGTTATATTATGTGAACAAAATTGTAACCTATTTATATATTATACAGTACTAAAAATTATTCTGTATAATAATTAACGTAAATTTCAATATTTTTTACAAATATTGAAAAAATCACATAGAATCCAAAATAATGAATTATTATTAAGGGTATTAGTGGCGTAACTACTCGTTGATATATGACGCTATGAAAGTGTAATGATTTGTTAATATGCCTAGAGGAAACCCCTAAAGTTTTAATTAGTAGTAAGCAAATATGCATAAAACCATTGAAAATTCATTATCATTTTTCTGAAAAACACGTTAGATATTGTAATGTAAAAAAATGTGGACCTACCTATATGTATGTAGAAACAATTTTTTCTATAAGAACAAAATTTATGAAAAATTATATATTTGACAATTCCTGTTTTAAAAATCAAATAAGTTTGGGAAAATAAATCGAATGAAGTTCTAAAATAGTTAGTTGAATTAAAAACAAGAAGTACTGGTAGATGAGTGACCAATTACTTTTTTAATATGAAATAGCAAGGTATACAACAGTACCTATATTAAAGTACTTATATAATTATTTTAAAATTGATAAATTTTAATAATGTGAAAAGAGTGAGGGATAAAATTAAATACTGCAGTACCGCGGGGCTCAGCATTTATAGTTACACTATTGGTGAAAACGAACATTTTTAAAAAACAGATATTATTGATTTCTAAATTAAAGGCGTCAGTGCAATAACAAGACAGTTTCATTTTTAAAAACTTTTCAAGATTTGTATAAAACTTAATTTTAAAACCCACAACTAGCAAAATATTTTTTTAAATATTTGAAATTGTACTTTATATTGATTCTAAAAAAATGGTAATAAAAAAAAATAAATAAAATAATAATAATAATAATAATAATAAATAAATAAAAAGTAAAGTCGTGAATTTCAAAATCAAGTTTCATGTGCTTCCTAAAAATGTTTTTGAAAATGGAGCTGTCTTGTTATAGCACTGATACCTTCAATAAAATTTATATTGCTAATATTTACTGCTAAAATTTTTATTTAACTACTTAGCACAAGTTAAGTTTACTTACTTGTGAAAAAATATCAGCGATTGACACTAGAACAATAATCAACAGTAATAATAGTGCAAAGAAACTGGATACGTAGCTTAAAAGGTCTCTGAAAAGTAATATAGCTTATTAGAATTTAAAAAATCAAAATGAATAGGTTGAATTTATAAGATTTAAATTTTCATCACGAACCTGGGTAACATAATAATTTGTGCGGAAGACGTTAGAAACAGTACCAATGGACACCCTAAGAGAGACACGCCAGATGCTGCCTCTTTGTGGTATTTGTATTCTCGTTCTTTTGTTTCGTCGTTAAACGCCAAAGTGAAGAATTTGGTGTGCTTGTTTAGATCCCTGGTATCGAATCATACGTATTATTATTACTAGTAAAATATTGTGAATGTACTTATTGTTCAATTTTAATTACAAAAAAATTAGGTACTTTAGTATCTTCTATTAAAATTAGTTTCTAACATTACATTTTAGAATAAAATATTATCAACGGAAAATGACAATACCTAATCAAAACTAAAATACTTTCATGCCATTATTTTTCAGGTTACTGAATTCTACTCAATTTAATTGTATAATCATCGGTTTTAAGTATAATTTGTTTAAAAAATAAATAATACAATATTTATGAGTAATATTTCAAGACAATAGTGTTCAATTAAGTATTTGATTATTACTCAATAACTATTTCAAATTGGTACAACGGAAAGATCAGAATTTTTAAAACAATTACTTAATTATAATCAAATGCATGTTTAATAAATATGTATATATGATTTGAAATAAAATAAAAACGTTAGTAGCTCATTAAAAAAGCATGTTTTCGTTTGTTCATTAGGTATACACTGCAATAGAACGTTTTATATTAGATTGTCACTAATAAAATGTATAATACTGTATATTACAGCTTATGACTATATTTTATCGTATTCATTGACGAAAAATATTTAAATAAGTAAGAAAAATTTAGAAAATTAAAATTTTAAAGAACAAAGTAATACAGAAAAAAATCAAAAGGTAATATTAATACTTCAAAAATATATAGAATGTCCTTTCAATTAGAAGTACTTTTTAATAAGTTTAAAAATTACTTAGTAGAGTGAAAAATTGTTTACCTTTTTTCTGTTCTTTTTTTTTTTAATTTTACATTTAGTCTATTTGATCAACTAAAGATCAAGTAATGGCGTATTTTATATAATGCGTGGTAAAATTTTACCCTAAAATGAAATATTTTATATTTCAACATTATGATGCTATCATATTAGACCGTGACCAAATGGTGCCTAAAACTATAAGTATGATGTGAAATATAATAATTTTGGAAAAGAATCTTTCATAATGATATTTATTTAAAAAAAAAATGTTAACTTCATTAATTTAATGAGAAAAACTTTTTTTATTTGGCCCATAATTCACTAATATGCAATTGGCATATTTTTGGTTAAATTACGATATTTTATAGTGAGAATTTAAGAAAAAAATTTACGCGGAGGAAGTATACAATAAAGAGGTGCTATTGAACAATTAAATTTAGCTGCTGTTACCATATAAAGACCAAAAATATGATATTGGAAATATATTTTATTACGTCTTCAGTCACAAAAATATATAGAAGTCAGAGGAAAACATTTTGTAGAAGTACTGTACAATAAAATGAAGTAATAATCTTAAGAGCATTTTTAAAAAATTTCGTCGGCAAACACATTTTTCTTATCAAGTAGTAAACTACCCAAAAAATAAATTATTGCTACCGAATTAATTTCTTAAATATGTATTTGAAACTTAAAAAGCCGGATGTACTTCGCACCATGGGTATTTTTCAAACTTCTGGTGGGACTTTGGTGGGTATATTGTATTTTAACAAAACGATTAATTACTTCTTCAATAAAATGATTATGAGTAGTGCATCAGTTAATATTACTGTCAATTTTTTATTGAGTATGTTTTACAATTTAATTACATAATAATCCACGTCCATTTGTGAGAGACTCTATGTTCATTATCCCTGAGAATGATTAATTTTAGAGTGTTTTGAAATTTAAAGTTCTTATGATTAAAAATTTACACAAATGATTTTAACAAAAATGTAAATATAACTAATGCTATACTCGTACATGAGAAAGTTTATTTACAATTTTTCAACCCATAAAAAATAAATTAAATATGTTGCAAAATAATAATGAAAAGAAATCTACATTTATTTATTTTTTTTCGAATAACAGTTATTGAAGTCATTATCATAATTTAAACGTTTATAAAAAATTATTCATTGAGCCGTTTAGACATTTCTACCATGAGTAGAAAAATATTTGAGGTATATTTTTGTAAAAATCAAAGGTTGCTGAATAAACTTAAAGTAAAAATACATATTGAATATTGTAGTGTAAAAAGACATATTGATCGTTTTCTTCAGAATACTATCAAAAGGTGACAATAGCAGTTCATTGAAAAGTATTCTTTTGTAATTTGGGCGTAAAATGGTTGATTTCATTCACCCAAACAAGTGCGAAATTAATTTTGAATGTGATAGAATATTTTGTTGACATCAATTCTGTGTCATAATGGAATAAAGGATGTGAAAGAACAAGTAAAATTTAATTAATCGAGAAATTGGAGCATATTGTAGAACGGGAAGGCTTTGTTTTATTACCTAGTAACACGTAACATTAGTAGAACAATCAATTTATGGGATACTCGTCTATAATGAAACAATAGTTTTACACGTAGTCGGCGTTCGGCCGAAACATGTGTGTGGAAACGCGACTAATTTGTGTATCTAATAATATAATCATCACGTGTATAAATATTGCATAATTACTCAGAGCACGTGGTACAATAATTTTACCTGTGCCCGTCTCTGTTCATCAAGTCTTTTCTCAATCGTTTCTTGAAATTTTCGGAATCTTCTTTGGCCTGAGCTATTATGTCAGCGTCGTCAATTGGTGTTGCGCACTGTGCCAAAATATAATCACCAGTTAGAGAGAGAAAAAAAAAAGGAATGCAACACTAACCACAGATTCTCTACTTGTACTGTTCTGATCGTTCAGAGATCCATTTTGTACGTCCATCTTGAACTATTCATCACACAATTATGAGGGAAAAAGTGGAAAAAATATTAAATTAGTAATTAAAATATATATATACGAGATAAATTAAATTACCGGTTTTATCGCTTTAATAATGAAAAAAGTTTTTATGCTGGCCATTTTGAGAGCTTCTTCCCGGCGTTCTCCGTAACCGGGTTCGACTTCGAATTCTCCATTTAAAAAACTTAACGTTTTCTCGGATATATGTACTCGTCTGAAAATTCGAATAAGGATTTTTTTTTTAATGATTATTGTTAAAAAATATGTTTTTTTTTCAATCCTACCCCGGCATTCCACTGCTTTCCATTTTGTTGGCCAATTCTACGTCTTTTGAGTAAACGTCGAATTGCCACTGCCTCTGGCCCAAAACACCGGCTAGAACTGCACCCGTATGAATACCTACTCGCATGTCAACTGGTGAATTCGTGGTTTGTTGCACGTACCTGTGATTTTGCCAGAAACAAAATCAATTATATATAGATTCGCAAGATTTAATCACATTATTTTAAAGAAATATATTCCTAATAATATGTTGTAAGCTCTAATTTCATGTCCAAAATCAGTATATCAAGTACTCATCAATATTGAATACAATTTGTTCAATACCAGTTAGTAAGGCTTTAGTACAAAGTTGTTTTTCAATACTTAGAATGTATTAAGTGTTATACATAAAAAAATTGAGTAAATATTCTATTATATGACTAAATAAACACAGAAGAAAAAGTAAAATTCCAACTTCAAAGCAACGATAAGTTATGATTATTATTAATATAATTAGTTAAATAGTAAATTAATGGTTCTTATACAAATTATTAAATATCTCTTTTTCTCTCTGAAAAATTAAAAATGCGTTTTAAAGTCATATTAAAGAAAAAAAAAAATTACCCATATAATTATCTTTGCTCATGATCACGCATTTGCGTTCGTCTTGCATAATTGAATGTAATTGATTATTATTTTTTCATTTAAAATGTTTAAATGCTATACATATAAATTGTAACTATTCATGTGATTTACTAAATTTACTTAAATTTAAGACACAATTGAGATAATCTATTTGTGAAAATCGATTAAATGAGCTAGCATTACTTCATATTCACAGAGACATCTCTATTTATATATTTAGATTGTATTATAATATGCGTTGAAAAGCAAATCAAAAATGGTATTATACGTATATATTATAATATTATACACATATTGTGTAAGATGAAATTATTATGTTATGGGGAGGAAGGAAAGGTTGTTCTATATTCGCCCCCTCCTTAAACATCATGTATAACCGCCACTGACTTTACTTTACTTTTTATGTATTTTTTTAAAATATTTTTCATTATAAGAGAACAACAGCGAAGATATTATTTTATTTTATTTATTATGTTGATGCACATTTTAATATATTACTGTATTTCTAAATGCATTTAGATGTTTAATCCAAAGTTTTTTTAAATAAGTTTATTAACTGTAATTATAAATTTCAAAATTCAATAATAATATGAGTGATTTTAATAATTTGAAAGGCACTTTTTACATTTTTAAGGTCATTAATTTATCTTTAAGTGTTTTTTTTTTTTACATTTTTGGCGATTTTAGTGTCATAAATTAATTTTTTTTGTCATAAAGTATATATAGGTTTGTAGAGCATCGACAACAGCCTTAGTTATTATTGAAATATTTCAAAATGTCAAAATTTTAGTTAGAATTTTCACTAGTAGATCTGTATCAGTCATTTTTTAGCTTTAATCGAATGAAATATTACTCAACAGCTTACCGAAAAATCTATGGTTTAAAATTATTCGAGCAAAAAATTCTATGCAAAAGGATGTTAACAGTGTTAATTTAATTCACTGATTTATAAAAATTGAACTTCACCGTAAAGTATTACCTAATCATAATATATACATTTACATTTTGACTTAATGCGTTTTTAGAAATTTAACAAGTAGTAAAAAATTAAAAAGTTCTTTTATTTTAACTACCGTGGAAATTCTTAATTAGTCGGTCAGGTTATTGTTAGTTTAAGTAACTTAAGGTAGCAAAAACTGGAAAATGCATGCCTAGTTTAGTTTCGTTATTACGATTTATTCTTACTTGATAGCTTTGACCATAGAAAGTCCCATGTGTACACTGAGAACGGCGTGGTCTGGCCGTTCCTTGGGGGCACCGCTTATGCAGTAGTAACAGTCGCCCAAAATCTTAATCCTGAGTTGTTGGTATTTCTGTGAATCGTAACGGACGAAAAAAATTAAAAACACCGTAATTTTGTCCTCGCGATGACATCCCGTCGTCGTTGGTCGACAATGACTCACCTCGGACAGTCTGTCGAACCGAGCAAACAACTCGTTGAGGATTTTCACCAGGTCTGAAGCGGAATACGTAGACGATATAGCCGTGAACCCAACGATGTCGGCGTACAAAATGCTGTAACGCAATATAAAATAAGTATGACGAAGTTATATAATAATATGGAATCAACACCGAATGAAAAATGAAAACGACTTTTACCGGGAACGGGCGGAAAACGACGACAAGAGAAAACGCGAAAACGACGAAAACACTGTTACATTATATTATATATTCATGCCTACCTACGTATAGAGTAAAATTCAATTTGTACGCAGCGTTATTCTGTATGTTAATCGTTTTCAAACTGTGCGAAAAAACGTGGAAATTTTATGTTTTAAAAGTATGTAAAGGTACCAAAGTACGCGTATTGTAAAATATATTATTACTCTATAGTGTACTTCTAAGTTATTATACAGTAGAATTCCGATTATTCGGACTAATTAATGTCAAGGGTGGTCCGGATAAGCAAATATCCAGATGATTGACGTATGATATATCAAAAGTTATATAATTGTATGAATATATTGTATGTATGTATTTATTATCAATAATATGTAATATAATTTAAAATTCGTAACCATAAACAAATAATTGTATTATATA
>JAIPRM010000513.1:0-22702 GCA_025469315.1 Stegophylla sp. TES_Ste_2020
TTTGTTCAGAATCGTTTTACTGAAGAAATGATTTATCGTTTCTTTAAAATTTAATACGCCCGTCAAGAGAATACCACCCGTCGTGCGAAGTACACCCATCGTGCGAAGTATGTCCGGCTTTTTTTGATTTGCATTATTAATCAATTGAAAAAAAAAAATGTTCAGTGTTATATTTCACTCTATAAGCAGTACGAACCTGTAGAACATGAAAATTTCAAAACCACGGAATATAAAACCGAATTACAGAACGGTCGACTACCACCTGCACGGCGTAACATTATGCTTAATGCTTTACGTATACTTACTATAAACCATCATTTTTTTTTTAATGACTGATTTGAATATATTCACATATAATACGATGCGGTTGAGATGTAAAAATAAAAAAACGCCGATCTTTGTCTAGAATTTACAACATTATGGTTATTTATGTTGCCCGAAGACTTAACGCCGCCGCCGTCTCTCGTAGGCGTCTCTCGTATAAGCGGTTGAATGAAGTAATGGACCAGGAAGGACGAACAGGTAGGGCGCTCCTCCGTTCACGAGACCTGTTTGTGCCCGACCTGCAGCAGTAACGAGCTTCACGCTTATATCGCCGGTTGATCGGTACACATTGAGACTCTCTCTCCGATTGCGTTTGTCGAAACATTATTATTGCTGTTACTATCGTTGTGATTGTAAACGTACAGTTTTTTTTTTTTTTTTGAATTCGTTAAATTTTGTCAAATCAAAACTCAAAACCGATACTTTCAACGTTGTGCGTTCAAAAATAAAATGATACGGTGTATACGTTCATGTTCGACGTGTGTATGTGTTGAACTTTGTTCGATTTCGAAGGATTAAGAGGAAAAATTTGCCAAAAAACAAAAATGACGTAAGTTTGATTACAAAATACATAATAATGATAACAATAAAAATTAAAATAAACTATAGTCAAGAAAGCCGGATATACTTGGCACTATGGATATTCTTCACTCCTCGGGTCAGATACTCTAGATAGGTGAGTAAAATTTTAAAGAAACAATAATAGTCGTCATTTTCAACACACCCATCAAGAGTATCTGACCCGAAGAGCGAAGTATATCCGTGGTACGAAGTATGTTCTGTTTTCTTGTCTATATTTCCCTTTACTTTACATTTTTTTATCTCATATATAAAGGGGAAAAAAAATTAATCAGAAAAAAAGTGTTGGAAAAATATCTGAAATTTTTTTTCACATTTTCGAAATTTTCTTATGCCAAAATGTTTCTCATATTATTGTCTGTCAATGTTTAAATTTTCATAAAGTTTGGATCAAAAAATTATGGTTTTCTAGTGTTTTTGGGTACTTTTACAAAAAAAAAAAAAAAAAGAAGAATTCAGAAATTCAAAAAACGACCTCTCTAAAGTACCGGCTAGAGACGAATACGGTTTCAAAATGTTGTTGATCGAGACTTTTGGACAAATATTTCTATAAGAAAAAGTGTTTACACAAAAGAAAAAAAAGAGGGGGAAAAAAAATAAATAAACATCATTGTAAAATCACTGATATATAAATATAATAATGCGTGTAATGTATAGTAAATGAGTTTTAAAAATGTAATTTGCATATAAATAAATTGGAAATACAAATATTAAATAGTAAATACCGATAGCAAATTTTGTAAAGAAGGCCGAATTAAAATAAAACCATACATTTATAATACGCGCATAGACTACTGTCGCACGCCGATTATGGTAGTTGTCCAAGGACACGAGTGTATTTTGCGATATAGAACGGCCGAGTGATATATAGAATATAGATATAATATGCGTACACATTATGTAGAGATAGCCGTTCTATAGGTTCTCGCGTGTATAATAATAATATTCTACCTACGAACATCGTTAGTGTACATAATAGTTATAGTCTAGTTCGTTAAATAATAATTATTTAATTTATTACTATTCTTGTAATATTTTTTTTTTATTCGTTTTCAATGGTGAAGTTTTCTACTCTACACACTCGGTGTGTATAATATAATATTATCACCAGTAGGTTTTTATTATAATATTATCGCCGTATGTCTTCCACGCCGGGGTTAGGTTAAGTCATTTCTCGATCGACCGTTTACATAATAACGATATTATTTTTTTTCGCCTTCGACATTCTACAGTATTCACGTGTAACAACCTGAGGAGGGGCCGCGTGTTTTCACGTGACTTAACTTCCATATTATTTACACTACCACCTTCCGAAACCGCTGGTCATCATTATATGTTACAAATGTCGTAATATCTTGAACAGACACATAGAATTGTATAAATGCATATCCATGCTGTGCAACTTGCACAAGGAATGACAACGATTTGCTGCGTTGCGTCCTCCAAAACGTCGTGTAACGAAATATTGTTGTATACGACGAGTAGAGTGTGTGTGTGTGTGTGTGTGTAAGTACGACCGGTTCAAAGTTTTTTTTTTTTTTTTTTTTTTTATACGATTATCGACGACATAACAATATTCTATAATATAGAATAATATTATGCTACTAAATAATAGCCTCACACAGTCTTGTAGAGAATCAGAATGGAAGCCCGACTTGTATGCAGATTACACCATTAAAACGTGAAGACTTTAAACATGGACCGCACGTTTCACCTAATGGCCCATAAACGACCGTGTTTATGGTTTTTTTTTTTTTTCTTTTTCCATTATTACTAAAAATTTATTTACTTCAGACTTTTTTATAAATACCGTTTCTATTACAAAAAATGCAGCATGTAGAGTGAAGTGAACTAACAAAATATATTATATATATTTGAAAGAATATAACGTTCATTATATATTTTTTGTTACTTTAAATAATAATAATAATAATAAAGAAAATGCACAAATTATAATAATAATTGATACTTAAAAATTAGATATACCTAGTAATTAAATATGCTAATTTGCGTTATTATTATTATTATTATTATTATTTCATCTGTAAACATATAATAATATGATGATGTTTATCGAATCGGAGAGCTTCTTTTCCGTTGTTTTATTGTTACTTTATTATTCTATGTTTTTTTTTATTACGTTAGTGCAATAATTTACAAATTATAATTTCGCATGGAAGACCTCGGTTTCTTTTTAATTTTCACGTGTAAAACGAAAATCTGTGTTTAATATTTAAAAATTACCAAATTAATTGCGTTTAAATTTTAAAACATTTTTAATTACAAATTTAAATGTACAGGGTGTCCTACGGCTCACAAGGATTTATACATCATCTCTTGAGATAAAAAAAAATTATTAAATTCTGTTCTTTTATAAAAATCACAGTGACAAGAACTGTAAATATTTTTATTTAATTTAATTTTATGGTAAACAAATTAAAAAAATATTTTTTATTTTATTACTTTTGAAAAATTAAAAGATACCCATTTTTCAGAATTTATTTTTCTGAAAATGTTGACGTTTTAACATTTTATTCTCATTAATATCATGAATTTTAATACTTTATTTTTTTGATTTCCAGAAAAAGTGTGTATTATTGATATAACAGAAACTAAAACGTAATTTTTTGATTTTGTTTTCTGATAATCATTAAAATGATATAAAATTTTTTTGGAAACCAAAAAATATCAAAAATTATTAGATTAATGATAATAAAATGATGAAACGTCAATAATTTTAGAAAAAAAAAAAAAACTATAAAATGGCTTTAAAAAATCTTTAAATATTTTTTAAATCATAAAATTGATTTAAAAAAAAAATTTCTAAAGCATTAAATTTAATTAAAAAATATGAATTTGTTTGTAATTGTCATCCCTGCAATTATTCTTATTGAACAACCAGAATTTGATTATCTTCATTATCTCAGCAGATATCGTATAGATAGGTAAGTCCTTGAGGAACAGCCTGTACTATATTCGGGTCCATGTCCGTTCATCAAAATTGTATACCTATTACGTAAAGACCAGTAATTGCAAATTAACACAACGAATATAAATAAATTAAAACCGCTCGGATATTGTTGTGTGCGCCGCGCGTTAAATCAAAGAACATAGATTTTTGAACGCGATAATAATTCTCGGTCTTAACACGGGTATAATAATAATTAATAAGTACATCGCTTAAATCTATGAAATCTTAAATCTATGAAATGTATGAATAAAATTTTTTATATTGAAATCGGATTAATGACTGTACAAAACGATATCAGAGGCCATTTTTCCACGTACTACAGAGCTCTCGCGAAACTCGTATGCGTAGATGCACGTGAGATCATTCTCGAGAAACAGAGAAAAAACTCCATCAGACCGTGATTTGTTCCTTTGTCTTCATAGTCCAATAATTCGTTTTGTGTATATCGCCGTCTCGTTTATTATTCTTTGTCTATAATGATATGTATTTATATACAATACCGTCAGAGTACACATCATAATTATATGTATAACCACACAGACGAGATGCTGGGGTAATATGGACCGCTCTTGAATTGACATTACAACTTTGAAATTCTTTCTCAATATCCTATGTACCCGGACAACTTATTATATACGAATAGCTGCAGGCCTCCCATGGAGAACGGACAAATCGTTCCGGGTATACCTTGTAGCCGCCGCCGCCGCGTATCATGTGTAAATATATATATATACTTATACATATATGTATAATATAGACAAGTGTAATAATGTATATAACACGCGATAATAGACGAGAAGTCGGTCTTCTTTGCGGTCGCCGGCACATGATCTAAAGCGGACGAGCGGAGCGGACACGGCTTAAAGTGGTGCGATCCGTTGTACTGGTCGCGGTGTACGGTGTTCTCTCGGAGGAACAAGTCGTCTAACATGTCATACAAAGTGCACTCGCGCCCCACTGATTTTCTAAAAGAACTCCGCCTGCGGTTCATTACAATATTTCGAAGTTTTAAAACCCGTACATTCGATTGATAAACCAAAAAAATATAGCAGATGTACATAATTTAAGATCAAAATTGTTTTTTATCAAGTCAGTATAGTAACTGAAATAAAAAAAATCAATATTTTTAAACCTATAACATTGTATGGTAAATAGAAAAAAAAATAAAAATGTAACTCAGTAATAAGAAGAAAGTGAGTTATTAAGTAAGCTTTAATACAAGATGATATTAATGAGAAAGATCCGATGTCATAGACAAAGAGTATAGAAATAGTAATGATTTGAATACAGAAATTTCAGTAGTAATACTAAAATAAGAACAGCAAAATTTAAATATTCAAATTCGGTTGACATTTCAGAAAGAGACATGCCGACCCTGACTTGCGAGTATTATTTTTTTCAAAAATATTTTCTAGAAGTTAACTTTACGGGGCACCCCGAAATTTCACGTAATAGTATTTATTTAATACGATACCCGTAAATACTAGATTTTCAAAATTGAATATTTCAAAAAGTATTGATCAGCGCCAGTTTTCGTTTTCACCATAGTTCTTGAAACACGAAATTTCGGGGTGCCCCGTAAAGTAAACTAATTCCAAATATTTTATTGTCCTTTTATTTCTACGAGAAAACGTTAAATTGGTAAGTCATATTCGTGGCGGTGTTAAATAATTGGAAATGACTAAACTGACCCCTTTTGAAATTGGGCACCCTTGACGAAAACGATTCTTCTGCGAAGTATATATGTTATATATATGTTTTGACTTCTGGTATTGTTATTGTTTCGGATTAACGGCGCGGCGCGGATGACAAGTGTACATAATAATATAATAACATAGGAAGAACTCCACGAAGAGCAATTATTATTATTATTATCATCATCATCATCATCACAGACTCTGTGTGGAAAAACGTCGTCGTCTGCTGCAGGTATACGCGACGTGACGACGACACTCTCACGATCGATGCACTCGACGAGACGACGGTCATGAGAAAAAATACGTACGTAAACTAATACGTTACCCGCGGTCGGTAATCTACTGCGTCTGCGTCTAAAATATAATCGACCGGCCTTAATGGATCTGAAAATCGATTTTTTTTTTTTCCGTCCACCTCAAGTCGCATGCCTGGGACATTCGGTCGCCGCCGGATCGGTGATTCGATTCCGCCACAGAACGTGTAATAATAACAACAACGCGGATAATAATACATTTTCACGTTTATACCACACTAAACCCTAATGCGTTACCGTAGTCACGAATTTCGTTTCTAAACGTTTGTGGCAATAAATTTTACTTAATCGCACGACATTATTTTGACCAGCACGTGTACTATACAACACGTTCGCGGTTCGCCATAATATGAAAAATATCCTGAGCGCATTCCAGTGTAATATCCGATCGATCACGACGAATATAATTTAATAACCGATAGGTATTACCGTCTAAACGTACGCACATTCTGGGAATATAACCTCTTTGTATACTACATAATATAACTAATTGGTGTGTTTTTAGATAATCAATTTTTGTTTTTCTCTGTATAATTTACAAAACACACTCGATTATAGTGTTTGATGTTTTTTTTCACTGCACTATGCATCTTGTTATAGTATAGAATATTCAATTCTCGATTGTATATTATACAGTCGCTTATTTTTCCACGGATAAACACATTAATATATTTTATTGATGGTGTATTATTCCATGCAGGGGCGTGCCGAGGGGGTGGTTATGGGGGTTTAAATTGACTGCCAACATTTTTCTTGACGTCATTCTATTTAGAAAATAAAAATACATATGTTATGATGTACCCATTATTGGTGTCTTTAAAAGAAAACTCTTACTGTGGAAAACGAATCGGGTTGAAAATGATTGAAATAAATTAACAAAAAATGTGCTCCAACTTCTTGAATGTGACTGTACATATTGAATAAAAAAAATATATTTTTTCTAAAAATTTTAGCTGATAAAGAGATAGAAGAATTTTTAATAAAAACAAAAACACACATCATGCATGACAAATATATTTAGTTTAAAAATCACATTATTATCGAAATTTATGGACTTAATTTTACTAATATTATTTTCTTTCACTCTGATAACAGTAGGTAATTGTTTTATAAAATGTATACAATTATGCAGAATGTTAATGTTATTTGTTTTTTTTTTTTTAAATGATGTTTGTAATATTTTACAGTAAGCTCATTAACATAGTTAACGATTTATTGATATTATTATGACTACATTGTATTAAGTTAAATACTTACTTGAATTTAAAAATTAAAACCACCCCCAAAATAAAATCCTCGGCACGCCCCTCACTCCATTTATATAACATTATATGCAGACCGTCCTTTAAAAAAAGATTGTGCTTCAATATATCAAGCATTGATTGAAAGTTCTTGTGTGTAACATATATGCGTTTAACGTGATCGAAAATACCGATAATATTAACTGTAACTCGAATCGTTTACAAAAATCGAGCAACTCGTAATGACCGTATTGCAAATGGCCTTGTATGGTCAGACGAAACGTGATTAGATCGGGCGAGGGGACCATTTATAAACACACAACAATATGGAAATAATATCATAATATTTATCACTCCGGGCATTGCCTTTCGTCATAGCAATACATATTACGTACACACGCAAATAATAATATATCACCTAATTCGTGTTCTGTATAATATATGAGGAACAAATGATTTTTTTATTACCATGAACGAGAATTGTAAAAAAATAACAATACGAAATACGTATGGGCATTATTTTATTATCATGATACAAACGAATCGAAATTAGAAAAGTTTACTGGTGCTCTAGGACTGGGAACGTAAAGCGCACTGAAAAACATAATTATAAACACGCCCTAAAAATCCAATAAAATTTGCGAAAAAAATTAAAATAGAATTTATTTTATTTCAACAATAGTATATGTAAAAACATATGTTTTTTTCTTATTCATGTTTCAACGAATATTTCAATGAATATCGTAATCTGTAGATAATAAAAACAAAAATACAACATTGAGAAGAATTCAAATTAATATTTTTTTTTTGTAGATTTGGTGACACGTTTAATTTTAACTGGTCGGCGAAAATTTGTATAATTTTAGTTTAAAATGACTAGAGTTATTGTTATAATACTTGAAAAAAAGTCATCGAAACAATAAAATAAGCTCTATGAAACATGCAAATATATGTACATTTAAATTTCTACTCATATAATGGATTTGTATTAATATGCAGTACGACGTACGTATGTTACACTTTTACAGTATATAATTTAGTATTCTAAAGCACACATTAGGTGAAGATAATTTTGTGAAATTAGTTGAAAATTGCAGCTAATCTGTACTACATGTCTCCAACCCTGTTGATGACTTCCTTTATATTTATAATATGTGTGTACTTATCTTTCCATTATTGTTTATCATTTTACCATCACAACCCTCAACTAGGAATCCATCACCGTTTAGTTGAAATCTTTTGACCGACGACCGTACTCGTATTCTGCAATAGATAATTATTATTTTACAATGATTTAGACGATTGATCGAGAAAAACATTTTCACATTTACTACAAAATTGATTTATACAACAGCTGTAGGTGTACATGAATAAAATAATACGATGTGAAATGCTTATTAAGTATAAACACAGTTAAGTTTGATAAAAAAAAAATGCATGGAAGTTCTTAAATAGAAATGTTTTGAATTTTGTTTAGCAAAGAACCTAATTTATATTTCTTTTCAAAAGTAATTAGTGCGAAAGAAATGAATGCTCTGAAATAAATACGTTTTGACCGCAATAATAATCAGTGAACGAAGTATATTCGTCATGAAAACAATTCACTTCCATTAATATAATCACAAAAAAAACTTATTGGAATTGCCGAATGACCGAGAAACTTCCTGATTATGCCACCACACAAAAACACAATAATTACTCGAAATTATAACTATCACAATTATTGGCATAGCCTTATGCAGGGAATAGGTATATTGGAAATAATTTTAAAATCTTCAAAAATCCAAACACTTGTTACATTGAAGGGTATATACATAATATTATCCAAGCATACTACATTTTAGTGGGCTCAGTTTATTATATTCACCCTTTTGCCGGAAATTTTGGATATATCATAACTCATAATCGTTGGACTATATACTTACCTATTATTTTCTTTAAAAAAAGTTTTAGTATACAAAACGCAACAACTGTATCGTGTACGTATATAGGTGCATTATAATGTGTACTTACTTTTGGAACGTTTGTGCGAATATCTTTAACTGCAGTGGCGTGTATTTACGGGGATGATCCAGAGGAGGTACTGGACCTTCCCTAGAAACGAAACGAAAAAGAAAAAAAGTCACACAAATGTTCCTACAGCATAAATAATAACTGGAGTAGAGGCCTTTTAGACTTGAAGTCACCAAATAATATGTTCTTTAATACTCAAAATTATACGTATTTATAAAATAACAAATTTAGCCTAGTTAAATACCCAAAATATGAATTTCAAAAATTAAAACATTCAGTTTTACAATTCAGAGTAGAAACACACCGGATACTCAAATGTGAATATTATTGACAAATATCCAATTGTATTGAACAACCCCTAATTGTACACAATATAGACTAGAAATTATTCGACTATTTCGAATGTTTTAATAACTGTCATTAGCAGGGCTCGAGACTTACAGCATTTGCATATTTGTTTGCAGCAACTGAAAGAATAGTTGAGTAAGCTAAACGCTTGTTTAATACTAAAAGGAATTCATATAGATAGCAAACATTCTCAGTGCATAATTTTTAATATCTTAGAATTTTTAAATTTTTTTCAGCTGTTTTTATAACTAATTTGCTAATTATTGCTAATAAGTTTGTAAACATAATACTATGTAAAAACATATTTTAGACCATTTGCAATGAATGACGAACTTGGAACGTCATAAAGTAATTGCTTTGATTCATTATCGACACATAAAAATATTCATTTATAAGAGAGGATAATATCAACATTTTTTTAGGGATTTATTTATTAGTATACTAATTACAGATATGCAAATAAAAAAGAATAAAACATTTATATTTTAAGTCAATTTGAGGTGATTTGGAAGTACAGAATTATAATTGAAAAAATATGTAAAACATTTTTGATTTTAATTTTTTTGAACATTAACTTTTACAGAATTTTATAGTGTATAATATATTACATATATTATATCCGTATAATATATATTATGATATATTACATTCACCTTACATTAGCTGTATCCGTGCCGTCCTTTATTGACTCGCGTGCAGTAATATATTGTGTTGTAATATGTTTCATTCTACCTAAACCGTATAATATTATGTCACAGTGCATAGTAATCAGATGACCTCTAACCCCTTGTTAAACGGTGCATCTCCCAGTACTACGAGAATTAGCGTTCAAGGGTACCTTGTGAATAATGATATGTTAAATCGAAAAAACGATAACTATATTATGGAAAATTTCATATATTATGTTTTAATAATTAAATATTAATTAAACCATTATTTGGGTAGCTATATTAATTTAATTATTTTATAATATGATAAATGATGTATTTTATATATTCATCGACTCATTATTTTGAAAATAGATAAATATATGAACAAATTTGCACGTAAAATTAAGTGTCTTTTTTTATTTTAACGAACATTTGTAAGAAACAGAATTTTGTTGATGGTTGGCATGTGAATGTTCAGGTATCTACAACTATTTTGGGGACGAAACAATACTATTCTGCTCTATTTTTTTTTTTGTTTTTTAAATTTTTTTATGACCGTGTCAAAATCACATTATAATGTCAAAGATTTTAGATATTTAGATTCTGAACGAAATGAAGAAGCTAGTGTTTTTACAATGATGTTTTTTTTTTCTTTATACAACTTTTCGTATGGAAATACTTGTCCAAAAGTTTCGATCAGTAAATTTTTGAAACCGGATTTGCCTCTAGATGGTACTTTAAAGAGGTCATTTTTTGAATTTCTCAATTCTAAATTTTTTTTTTTTTTTTTGAAAAAACTACCCAAAATTTGACACAAAACGACTCGTTTTTTGATCCGAACTATATGAAAATTTAAACATAGATAGAAAATCATATAAGAAAGATTTTGACGCAAGAAAATTTTGGAAATGTAAAAACAAAATTTTAGACATTTTTCTAACATTTTTCTTCTCATTTATTTTTTATATTATTAACTTTTTTCGTTCAGAATCGTTTTACTGAAGAAATGATTTATCGTTTCTTCGAAATTCAATACACCCGTCAAGAGAATCCCACGCGACGTGCGAAGTACACACTTTTTTTTTTTTCTAAAAGAACAATTTTACTCATTTCGACTTAGTTGTCGGATCGTGGATAAAACGTTCGCTAGAAAGATATTTTGACCCCCGAGGATTTCTCAGCACGTCGCAACATCACTGGTCCGCTAGAAACACATTATAATATACATTATTATATACACCACGTCGTCGTCGTCCTTGTCGTATTACCGATTTTCTCTGCTGATCAGGCAACCATTTTTATACGTGATCGACGCGACTGCGTTTTACTGAGCGTGCGTAACACAACAGAAATAATAAAAAAAAAAATTTCGTAATTTATTTTTGCGGCTTCTCGGCTGTCGCGCGACGGTTCTGCCGTGAACGCAGCAAAACGACAAAACGGTAAGGTGCACGCGTGAGCGATCTCGTTTTTTTTTTTTTTTTTTTTACTCAATGACGTCCACCGCGTAGGCACATCTATCTCCACTATACACACCTAATGATAATAATAATTGGCAGTCAGCTGCAGACGACGAAAAACAGTCGACCCGAAACGCGTGTCGTTCGTATTGTCGACGCGTACACACGTGACGATCGCAACAGAGTTTTTCTACACACTTTGAGGTACCATATACACTCATCGATGACGCAAAATTATTTATTTTTGTTCAAAATAATCCTCAAAACCAGGCTATATATTTTTTTTGGGTCGTACAGTTTGGGAACTTTATTCTACCAATAAAGTAAAATCAATTGCCATTTACGAATAACACATTTCTAAATTCTGAGCGCAGCGAAGAAGCCGGTGTGTTTACAATGATGTTAATTTTTTTTTTTTTTAATGTCCATACGTTTTCGTATAGAAATACTTGCCCAAAAGTTTCGAACAGCGACTTTTTAAAACCGGATTCGCCTCCAAATCGTACTTTTGAGAGGTAATTTTTCGAAATTCTCAATTATTTTCTCAAAATTTGGGAAAACTGCTCAAAATTTGATAGAAACTATCTTTATTTAATCCAAACTTTATGAAAATTTAAATATAGGTCGACAATAATATAAAAAATTCTTTGGCGTGAGAAAATTTTGAAAATGTGAAAAAAATGTTGTAATTTTTTATCAAATTTTTTTTATTATTTGTAAAATAATCATTTTTTTTATTTTTTTTTATTTATTGGATTAATACAATTAAAGTAAACTAAAATAAAATAAAGTAAAACAAAGATAAATAATGTAAAGTATAGACAAGTAAACCGGACATCCTTCGCACGATGGGTATTCTTCGATCTCCGGGTCAGATACTCTTGGTGAGTGTGTTGAAAATTAAGACTATTATTGTTCTTTATATTATTAACATACTCTTTGTTCAGAATATTATTATTGAAGAAATGATTTATCGTTTATTTAAAATTCAACACACCCATCAAGAGTAACCTAACCCGAGGAGCGAAGAATACCAATTGTGTGAGGTATGTCCGGCTTTTTTATGTTACGAGTTTCGAAAAAAAATTTATAACGGATTGGAGACGGCGTTTTTCAACATCACTCGGATAAAAATACTTTTTTTTGTCCGCTCTACGTGACGTAACACTTTTACAGTATTGTTACGATTTATAAATCGATGCAGGGCGATCTAATGCGAACGTGTGAAAAACTGTGTAGTAGCTGATAATAATTGATCATGGTATAATTAGTTACTGAGCTAATTATTTCGCATGATACTATGATATTTCGTGTTGTTATCACGTTTGTTTTTGGTCTATTGGCGGTTCCACACTGATGTTGTATATTATGTATTATATTATAACGTGCAATAATTGTTTTGATAGTGTGTCTAATTAATTTTTTGCTACACGAATCTATTGCGTACATTCGCGCTCACATTATTATATTTTATGCCATGTGCTTGAAAATATTTTTACGGTTAACGAAATATGGGTACGGCTGCGGTGACGATATTTTTCACTTCCGATGACGCAAAACGGCACTCGAAACAGGATATAGCGTCCCGATGACTATCAGCGCAATTTATAACACGCGACACGCCCGCGCAATATACACGCACACACCTACCCAGATACACACACAACGACATACTTACGCACAAATCCAGACACACACACACACACACACGACGAGAAGAGAGTGGCAAATTATTTCTAATGGTGTGGCCCTGGTCGTGGTAATTACCGTCGTCGTTTGTCAACGGCAAACATCAAAGGGTAATCTGCAGGGCCGAAGGCGCTAAACTCGTTCTGTTCACACACATCGCAGCCGTCACGTTTGACGACGGTACCTATTATGCTTAGTAATAATAATAATAATATATTAATAACACCACTGCAGGCCAAGCACGTAAATAAATGTTTATTTTTATTTTTATTTATTTATTTTTTTTTTTTTGGGGGGGGGGCGATTTAACATTTTCAAAATGTTTGGGGCTTGAAAAAATTGCAATTATTACGTTGTTCACTATAATTTAAAGTAGGTATATAGTTATTGACTATTGTTTATCAATACCCACCTCGAGGGAGATTAAGCTCAACGCCGGATTTTCGTCATAGATAAAAGCATATAACTAGGTATATTATGATGTACTAAGTGTAATATATTGTATATGTATATGTATATATGGTATACTTTCAAATTCATCATTCAATTTTTCCCTTTTATAATAATTATGAGTAACTAAATAACGATTTTTTTTTTTTGGTTGAGGGAGGGGCGATCGCTTCTATTGCCCTCCCCCAAATTACGTGCCTGCTGCAGGCCGTCGGGTACAAAATATCGTTGTCGATATTGGCGATTCTCCGAGACGTTTCGGTATGAATATTGTTATAAAATATATGTATACACAACACGTCTCCTTCCTCTCCTGTATAATCTGTATGTATTACGATTAATATAATAATAAATCCAATTTAATATAAAATATGATAATAATAATTACACACAGACGAATGTCTGCGGAATTTGACCGAGTTTGAAATGCGAACGCGATAATAGCGATATTATAACAGTGGCGTATTTGAGGGGAGGGTGATGGGTGGATAGCCATCTCCTTGGGGTTTTTTCATCGAGATGTAACAGTATACATTCATAATTATAAACGTTCGTTTACTGAGGGCCATTTTTAAAAGAAGAAGAAAAAGGTGATTTTGCTGTAACTATTTATACTTTGATACTTGTATCTTATACGAATGAATAATACTTAATTTAAGATTTTATTTTGAGTGAAATTTTTAAACACTCGTTAAAATTTATTCAATTTGTCATTGACAACAATGATTTTTTTTTAGTAACATGATTTAAATAAATTATTATACATTATTTTTTATTAAATACCTGTTTCATTTATAAATTTATAATAATGGATATGTATTATCAAATTCTTTTACTTTTGTCATAATTACGAATTTTTACACAAAAACGAGTTATACCTATATTATCAATTTTATGAATATAACATGGTTTATTTAATAAGCTTGAGGAGACTGAATGTAAGAAGGCACGATTATTGTCAAAAATTTGAACGGCAAAGAAAACAAGATTTCTATTATAAGAATGACAAAAAAATATTTTAGGCTAAGAATAATTTACAAATCGTCCCCTCCTTGGTGGAGCTTCAGCTACGCTACTTTATTATAACGTGTATAAAATAACGTATCAAGTACGCGTGCACTACGTACAGATGATGATATTATTAAGTCTCGTCCGCGTGTCAGAAAACGGGCCATGACGACTGTATAATATGTTTACGCTATTACGAGACACGTTCCGCGATTTCTGGGGTAATGCGATTCTCTCGCAACGTGTATTTAAAATCGCGTTTATTTTTTCCTACAGTTTTTTTTTTCCTCTTCCTGTAAAGTAAAAAAAAATTTCTATATAATACAATGGCATACGTACCTCGGATTTTTGACAAGTACAACTGAGTGTTCCTAGAACGATTGCGGCGCGGACTTGCACATCGTGGTCATAGCCTGTCATGGCGTTGTTTTGGAACGATAGAACGCGCGGGCGCTTTCTGTTCACCTACAACAACACACAATTAGGGGTATTTATGGTGTATGCGCGCGCCTCGTAACGACAATATAATAATTGTAATAATAATAGTACATAAATAGTACCCGCGCGTCGTTTTATCGACGTGTTTTTTCGTCCTACGCGCACCTCTTCAAAAGACCGCGAGTATTTCAAGCATCACTTCCGTTGCATACGCAGAGTGCATTATTTGTTCTATATGTGTGTGTGTACGTGTAAGTACGTCGTGTTAATGTTGTGTAGTGCAGGACACAAGAGCAGATACGGGTTTCTACAAAAGAATCGTTTAAAACACTTCGGCGCAAATGACTCAAGGAATTAAGGGGGAGGGCATTGAACCTTCATACTGATGAGTACGCCTCCGTCCCTATGAAGGTATAAATGTAGGGTGACCATACGTCCTGTTTTATACAGGATTGATTTCGGCTCTGCGTCCTGATAAACTTCTCTCAGGACATTTTTTGTCCCGTAATTTCAAGTCTGTCCCATATTAATCCCGTTTTTTGACTTACTGTTGATTTAAAATTTTTTAAATTAAATTATTGAATAGAACAATGTAAGAATCTAGAAATCTTGTGGATACCATTAAATAAAATATTATCGTAAAATGAATTTACAAGTTTTTTTTAGAAAGTAATGTATACAATATACATGAATAAAGGATTTGAAGAAATTTTAAAAAGTATCAATTTAGTTTAATTATGTTATTTTATGTTTTTCAAAATAATATTTTTATGTGCTTAAATTTAATCTATATTAGGTAGTATAAAAATTATACTTTTTCACGATTCAAAAACATTATATATTTAAAAACTTATTTATTTAAAAATATTATGAAAAATATTTTTGTCCTGTATTTTATTTTCTTAAATATGGTCATCCTAGATTAATATAGGGTCAAAAGCGTTTGGGCACCAACGAAGAAAGCGTTTTAGCATAACTCAGGATGCGCCACGTGGAGGATGGCATTTTTACAATCTGACGAAGATATGAATCATTCGTGTTATTCAACACCGATCAATCGGATCAATTTTAATTTTTCTATATTCATTCTGCACCTCAATTCACCAATCCCACTCGTTAATTTCGCTAGATTCGTTGTAAAAACCGTGTTGTGTGCTGTTGAGTTGTTATGTGTGTTTAAGTATATTATACGTGTGTTAAGTATAATAGAGAGTATATGTGATCAAAGGTGTCTACATTTACAGGTAAAAGAGGGAAACGAAAATACCATGGGTAGAAAAATATGTGAGAAAGCTTTTAGGAAAAAGTATTTTACCCGATAAAGAAATAAATGTTTCGTGGGGTTTCAATTGCAAAAATTATTATTTTACGTAAAAATTACTTGTTCCATAAAAATTTTAACTTTAAAAGATTATAAAATAACATTATCACACGATTTTTTTCAGGACTATTAGTCTTTTATTTGAGTAAAACCATATTCAATTTTTAGTAATATTAAAAATTAAATATTTCATTAGAAAAAAAAACCCTATAACAAATTAGGTATTTTCAAATCTAAATTTATCCCAAATCCAGTAAATATGTTTTGATAATATTTTTAAGTCTGCATTACAAGGTATTTGACAGTTCGTGTGTATATTAATATTAGTTTTGAATAAATATTAACTTTATAAATAAAGTATACTGTAGCACGATTAGTGGGAAGTATTAGCATAACAGTTTATTATACGCCGAAAGGACTTGCCGAAAACCTTGGGGAAATCAAATGTTGACCTTTTTTAAATTTGAACATTAAAGTCTCCCAGGCGTCGATTGAAACTATTATATATATATATATATATTATCAAGATAGTCCACTGATAACTGTATGCGTCTAGTTTTTCATAAATCACTTTAAAGTAAAAATAAAGAAAACAGTTTTTTTTAAAAAAGCCACAATGTAAAATTGCAAATCGGAAGTCGCGACGGTCATCGATCGAGTATTAAGTAACAACGCACATTGATCGCAGGTTTAGTTAAATTATACACTTGCAATCATATACATGTAAACACATTTTATCGACTCGTTTCCGACCTGCACAATCGAATGGAAACGACAATAATCACCACTGAGTTCTTCAACTATATGCCCATTATAATATGCAAAATACACAACAGGTACGTGCGCGTTTTCGAGACTGACCACGCCGTATCACCCGGAGTCCAAGTAGTATTTATAATACGCGTTAAACCGCTGCGCGCCCTCCCGTCTCCTTATATATATATATATTTTTTTTTTTCCGTATTATAATTATATTTATCATTTTAAAAATAGAATTATTTCCATGTGTTGATATTTTTTTAGTATTTCTTGTTAATATTTGAATATTCCGTTATTATTAAGTAATTATTTGTTCAAATTTATTCTGAATACGTATTTCCAATTGTAACTAATTTTATATTTATATTTTGTTTGTTTATTCTTTTTCTGTTTTTTTAATAAGAAAAATTTGTAACACTCTACTCCAACACAAGTTAAGGCTTAAAGTAACAGATATTATTATATTTATTTATTATATTATATGTGTTTTATATAAATTAATAATTCAAAAAAATATATGCATATATTATAATAATATTTTATACAGTACTTATTATTTTAATTTCAATCTCTTTTATAATGATAATTGCACTCAGCCGCGCTTGTAACACAGTCGTTCTGCGCGCAGCTCGTTAGCATAATATTATATTTTATCGCGTAAAATATGCATACATAATCGCAAACATAATTTATAAACGTACATCGCGTTTGTACGGCCGGTTATCCTGTCCTATCCGAGCAGCGCACCGCCACGTCGCATTAATGGAATACCGCGGGGTTTCGACGAAGATTCGCTGCGTATACACGTAAACGTTTTACAAAAGCGCGTGCGCGCACACATTTATGTTTTTTTTGATTTTTTTAATTTCGCGAATATTATTATGACGCATGTATTTTGTACGCGGGCGGTTATGGAAACCGGCCATCCATTTATACATACTCGGACGCGCAATACTGTTGTACATCTGTCGTTGAACGCGCGGATTTGTTTCGAACACTTACATTATATACCGCGTTCGGATATTATTATTATTATTGTATATTATAATAATAATATTACCAGAGTTCACCGACCCGCTGCTTATTCGCAGCAGCAGATACAGAGTCTGGAAAATATATAATGTATTATAATAACGCGGTCAGAACAAAACGCTGCCCGGCGCAAATACATCGCCGCGGTGTGCCCACGGGACAAATCGGTTTTTAATAATAGCAATATGTATATATTCATATACACATAACGCATAATGTTTTTTTCTTTATTATTATTATTTCAGTACGGTACGCCGGCCCCACGGTCAACACAATAGTGATTTATGGCCGTTTAAAATCTCGCAGACACTGAGCGCTTGATGCGTAAATTTCCCAAAAAGCCTAAACGCGCGTTGACACGATGATGTATAATAATATCGAACGAGTAGTACTACAGTATTTATAACAAAGTTTTTTACTATATATTATTATTATTATTCTGAAATCGAGAGCAGTGCGGTCCGTCCGCGCAAAACATTATAATAATTTATAACCCGGAACTCGATTCGTTACCGTTAAGTCACCGCCGCCGCCGCCGCCGCTGTTATCGCTTCATTGGGCGAGTGTCGGTTTCCTGTAGTCGTAGTTGTCGTTTGTACACTTACACTATTATAATGGGTATATATCTATTGTAAAACACCGCTCACTCGACTTTAACGCGCACATACCACAGCCACTTTACATACTATTATTATATATTATAGTATTATTATATACGATATTTTATAATAAATGACGACAAACCACCAACTCTCTGTCTTTGTACAATATTATATTATATAGTTGTGCACAAGGTGTTTCGCGAGAATACGATGACAATCGTACACGGTATTGACAATATAAATCACACCATATTTCAGAAAGTATAATGCAGCGGTTCCCAAACTGTGTGCACCGCGGTGCTCTAAGGGCACCGTGGCTCAAAAACAAATATATATTTACAATTTAATGTGATTATTTTTTATACCCCCCCCCTCAGATTCAGTGGTGTTGTTAAAACAATATGAATGGTATCCCTTCTTAGATAGAGCAAAACACTTAAGCTTATATACAGCTAGATACAGCTGATTACAATCTGATTTAATCTACTTAACTACAAACCCGATGCCAAAATTTTCCTTCGATAGAAATTCGTACGTAGAATTATGGCTAAATTTGAAAAATAATAAGGTTTAAGCGAAATCACTAATGTCAGCCTCCGTCGAAATTCATTTACGTGAGTCGGAATTTTCAGCTTAAACAGCTGCTAGCACTAAATACTGCAAACGCCTCAATGCTTAACATTATATCCGACTCTTGTTGTTCATTATAACCTGATATTGTTAAGCAACCACGTACAAGTCATTAATTACATTATTTGCTTGCTATAATTAGGTTGATAACCTTCATTTTTAGCTTTTAAAAAAAAATCTTTTGGGGGGCAGGGGCCAGGCACCGCGAATGAATTTGGTCTAAAAAAGGGCACCGCTAGACATAAAGTTTGGGAACCGCTGTTGCAGTGTAATAATTTAACCACAACCAATGATTTTGTAATAAATATATAAAATAAAATATATTATAAATCAATGCCATTATACATACTCAGAACTTGGTGAATATCGAGAATGTGTGTGAAAAGTTTTTTGCGGAGCTCATTTAACGAGCGTTTGAAAATGGAATGTGATAAACGAAGTACCACCTATATTAATATCCAATAATTTGTTTTTTTTTTCCGACGGACGAGGAGCCTTTCAACGCTTTGAGTTTTCTGTGCCATAGCACAGCTCACGCCGCCTTCAAGTCGGCCCTGCACATATTCTGTGTATTAACTTGTTTCATGTCAGTAAAAAATATGATTTATTTTGTTATCTGTAATCGCTCTATAGTTGCTGAATTTTAATCGTATTCGTCGTTAATTATTTATTATCATTATTATTGTTGCACGATCGTTTTTGTATAATATATAAATTGAAATATTTAATTTAGTCTAACGCAAGCGCTCATGTCGGCAATACGAGACGCTAGTGATTTTAAGAAAAATTAAAATATATATATTCTAATACCTATTACAAGTGTCGTTGAGTATAAATTTTTTTTTGCCGTTAACAAACTATGCATACCACTTGTTGTACACGTATAGGTACATCGGCAGCAGTACACGCGCGTGCCGGTGTGAAACTTTCATGTATACAGTAGGTATATAATGGTATTTTATGTTATAATGTTTACACTGTGAAGTACCAGGTCGAAATACCTTCGACCAGGTACTGGTTTTCGCTATAAAAAACCGCAAAAATAATCGAAGTACGACGCCAACACGCGCGCGCCGTATGCAACAGACACCAGAACCGCATACCGGCAAAACGAAATTCGACCGTCATATTTGTATTCAAGTTTATGTTTTGTAATAATATTATGTATGTAACAGACGTGCAAACCACTATGTTAATGCGCGTGGATCTATACAAGATGAATTATTATTAAGCTTTGCGATCGCGGGTTCATCAACGGGAAACAAGATCACCATTGACGACCAAAGAACCGTGTCGGTATCATTTCGCTGCATACATATACATTTATACACACATGTAAACACGTGTATGCACTATGCTGTGTTAAGTGTAAGCACTATACTACACTGGAGTATACTGGAAGGTGTATATTATATTGCAACCAATACCCACAGTATGGTAGAGTTATATAACAATCGAAGGTACTAATTTATTGAAATTGAAAATTTCTCATGATGAAAAAATAATTATACTTCAAAGAATCTTGAGGTCAAAATTACACTATAAAGCCAAATATACAACCATCAGGCATAATAAGGAAATTGAGAAATAAATGGTTATGTAATTTAACTTAAATATATTCTTCGTTTTAAGTTTAATAGTTGTAATGCTGTAGTAGGTGTCTGTAACTATAAAATATGATTTTTAAAAGTTGTATTAGTTTACGTATGTAAAACTGTGATACATAATACTATACATAAAACTTAATTGATATTTTATGATGACTGATTAATTAATAAATAAGTTTGCAAGTTTAGTGATCTAGTTATGGAGTAGAGAACATTTTTTTGAGTTATTTATTTGAAGAAAATTGCGTATACCTGAAACGTTTTTCACCAATACATACCTGACTACACAGTACATGCATATCATAATATATCGACCAAATGTGAGTACTGTTTAATTTGAACGCGTGCTACGGCTGTTCGAGTTTAATTAATTGATAATAATCTCGTTCATTAATATTATTGTTGTCGCGTATCTGAACGTATTTAGAAAACGAATTCCGCGTATGTACTTACGACAAAAATTTCGAATCAGTTGGATTACATAGTAGGTAGTAACTAGTATTATTACAAATGTACAATCTATAAGAACAGAAGTCGTTTTGGTTGCAGAGACTGTGAGTGAAATTTTCTATGATTACTATTGCTATTATTATTATTATTATTATTAAATTCGATTTCTGTATACACCGTTCGATGACGGCGCGGCGTGCCAATGAAATCTGCGATTATTTCCGTACAATACCTATTACTACTCTCACGAATAATCCTGTCGACAAAAGTTCATAGCAGTGCGCGAGGAAACGTTAGCACGTAGAATTACAATGCAGATCGTCGTCAAGAAATGACTAAATATTATTCTAACTTTTCGGTTTAACCATTTGACTACCTTAAAGACATACGAAATAATATTATATTCGTACGATCAATGAACATTTCAACAATTCGATTGAGGTAAACTGTAAAGCATAATTTCGACATTTCGAGTATACGACGTCGATTATTTTGGTTTTACAACGACTCGTCCTGGCTTGGTGCTCAGTATTTTTTAATTATAATTCGACAGTATGCTGTCAATAGCTAAAAACAGTTACAACGCCTGGATAATTATTGGTGGACTTAGAATACAAATTTTGGGGAAGCTAAAATATTTATTTATTTGATTTAGCTCCGTCCGATATTAACCTTATTCAATTTACAAAAAATCTAGGGGCTTTGAGCAATTTTGGGGTGGGTAAACACCCCTATTCCCGTCTATGTGGCTACTATAAAACAAAACTAACAACACTAGGCTTCAATGTAATTTTTATATCCCCGCTAATAAATCTAACTTTTCCAGGAATGCCCCTATTTTTAAGGATGATGCATAATGCAAATAATCATATTATAGACTATTAAACCATATTTAGTACGAAGGCTCACATCTTGTTTCATATAATTTACACCATGTTTGTTTTATTTATTTATTTATTATTTCTTTTTCTTCTCTCTAATATTTAAGTTAGTATAAGTTATGTTTCTTATATATTGTTATATATTTTTATCTGTCATCTATGTATTTATTGTCTGTTAATTTTTGTAAAAGCCGTTTGGCGTTTATTATAATAAAAAAAAAAAAAAACATTTACCCCC
>JAIPRM010000513.1:26057-54301 GCA_025469315.1 Stegophylla sp. TES_Ste_2020
GGTACGCCAACGGCCCGCGAACCGGTGGCGTATGCGGTCTCAGCAGCGGCATGCGCTTTGGGGGCTTGTCCCTGGGGGCCCATTGTTTGACCGTTGGCTTGACCGTCGGGCCTTTCGGCTTCACCGCCACCGGACGCGTGTGTCGGGCGACGGCCGTTGGCGATGTCGGCCTCGCGCGAGGTTGCGCCAGTTTCGATAGCCTCTCTGATATGCGGTACGGAGGCCGAGCCGGTTGGCTGGTATTAAAAATGGACGACTCGTACGTTAAAGACATTGTTATATTATTATTATTGTTCCACGTAGAGGAGGACGCAGTGGTACTCGATGAAACAGATGAGATATTGTAATATTATAGTCGGTAAAAAAAATTCGAAACGAAAATTGACCGATAACGGTTTATATTTCATTTGTTTAAGAATGCGCGAGTCTACTGAAATCTTCCGCGAATGAATGACAGAACAACGAGAATCAACAAACTATATGTCGTATCTGTGGTTATATGACGGAGTGAGATGGTTGCAGAAAACAGCTTTGTTTGTTTAATTTTTCGTGTTTCCAGCCGTATATTAAATAAATAAAAAAATAATGAAATTTTAAATATCGACCCATACAAGACGAACGAACGCCGAGTATATTGATATTCTGACGACGATAATATATCTGTTAGCGCGGGACAAATTATGATTATTCGAAATCATGTAAACTTTTCAATCCAATCATTCGATAAATCTTGTGTTAAAACTAAATGAATAAATAAATAAATAAAAATTGAAGAATTGGAAAATTCAAAAAATTAACTTTTTAAAGTACCAACTAGAGGTAAATTCGGTTTCAAAAAGTTACTTCGAAATTCTTGGACTAGTATATTTATACGAAAAAATGTTTATAGAAAAAAAAATAATAATAAACACCACAGCTTCTTTACTTCGTTCAGAATCTAAAATAATACAAAATTTGCGTCCCCTAAATTATACTACTATAATAATTGTTTCCAAAAGCCTAACGTATTATGACTTGGTGAATTTTCATTAAAGTTTGAAAAATATTTTTTTTTTTAAATAAATTGACCTATAGAGAAAAATAAGAAAAGTTAATAAAATAGCTATTTTGAAATTTTAAAATAATTAATTCTAAGATAATAAAAAAATGGAAGTTTTGAATTTTTGTAAATCTTAACAAGCAAATCTAATTTGGTAAATTTTCAATAAATTTCGATAATTTTTTTTTTTGAATTTGTCTTTAAAAAAAAGTTTAATATATGGCTATTTTGAAATTTTCAAAACGTGAATTCTTGGAAATATATTTTTTTGAATTTTTGAAATGTTAAAAATTTATTTTTTAAATTAATATCATGAAATTGTAATATGTGTAAAGATTAATCCCTAAAAAACCATGTTCAAAAATATTAATATGACGTCAAGATATTCAGGGTGTCTCGAGATTTACAAGACATGCTATTGGTACATATAAAAATATATAGAAAAAAAATAAACTCTGATTGCTATGTAAAGATTTGAACAGTGACAGAAACGATTTTGAAAAAAAATCAATACATAAAACACTGTTATCCCATGACGAAACAGTCTGACGGATCCATTGCATTGTTATAGTGAAACGACATAATATTTTATTTTTAGATGAAAAAATGTTTCCGAGCATGATCGTGCGATAAAATGAAATTTGTAATGCATCGTCGCAATACTATAGAATATATTTCATAGTCACCTATACGTGTATGTTTAAAGATAGAGAGAGAGGGAGCGGGAGGAGGAGAAAAAGAGAGAGGGGAGAGAAAGAGAGAGAGAGGGGGGAGAGAAAGAGAGAGAGAGAGAGAGGGCTGGGGTTAATTTTCAACGTCAAACTATATATTTTTCATATTTTCAAATCATGAAGAATGTTTTCGAAGAAGAGTTCCGATTTATATGTTAAATAGAGCTGGCAAAAAAAGAAAGACAGAGAGAGAGAAAGAGAGAGAGAGAAGTTCTTGACTATTGTTTTACCTGCGGTAAATATGCTAAGTATGCATACATATTTTAATTATGATAAGGTATATCAAAATGTTTTGATGTTTCCATTATTATCAACATAAATTATTGTTCCTCGGTCACCGTGGTCAAATCTTATGAACCAATTTATATATATATATATATATATATATATATCATAGGTATAAAAAAAATGACTACTACAAATATCATAATCGTCCTGTAACTGTAACGGTTTTTTTAGATTCTGAACGAAGTGAAGAAATAAAAATTTAAACATAGGTAGAAAATCATATAAGAAAGATTTTGGCGCAAGAAAATTTTGAAAATGTGAAAAAGAATTTTTGGACATTTTTCTAACATTTTTTTTTCTCATTTATTTTTTATATTATTAACTTCCCTCTTTCAGAATCGTTTTATTGAAGAAATGATTTATCGTTTTTTTAAAATAAATACACCCGTCAAGAGAATCCCACCCATCGTGAGAAGTATGTCCGGTTTTTTTAGACTGTAGATATGTAACCGAAAATGATGACAATTAGTCAATGTTGACAATGAATAATCAATAACGACAATGCCTGATTCAGTAAAAAAATAACATCAATAACTAGCCACTGATGACAATTCCTGATAAAAATAGGTGATAGTGTTAAATTAAATTAAATATTGTTTCCTTATGTAATATTTATTTTATATTCAATCTTCCTTATTATTGTACGGTAAACGATTTTTTTTATTATTTAAATACATAACATAATATAAAGTATGTGCAATTACCGATTATCAAGCCGAAATAATTATGGTTTCTAATAAAAACTCAAAACTGTTAATCTGCTAATATTGTTTTTCGATTCTCCCGGGATCTAAAATGAAATGGAAATTAATCGCTAAAAATTTCCAACCGAACATTGCTCAAAAATTATTATTATTATATTATAATATAATTATATTATATTATATTATAATTATTATTTTCTAATTCCCTCCACCCCAGGCGATACTTTCGGCACATTTTAATAAATTATTGAATATCAATTATTACCAACACAGTTATTCAGAATCGCCTTATAACTCACGTGTGGTATCTTCTGATATCTGAAGCGGTGGCAGAAAAGGGTTTATTTACTATTTCTACTAATATTACTAATTTACTATTTACTTATAAAACTAAGCGTTCTCGCGCAATACTTAGAAGTTGCGTATTATTATTATCAATGTCGGCGTCAATTTTTCCATTTTTTTTTTCTGTTTTGTCTTTTTACACCAAGTCCAAAACCTGTTAAGAGTAAATTGATTTTACATTGGATCATAAAAAGGATTTTGTCCTTTACTGTGCCGACGTGGTGATGGTAATAATAGCAAAAAAAAAAAATAACTTAACACCTCGGGGCGCTGTTGGAGAGAAAAAGAAGAAAAAAAACGATTGTTTTTCGTCATTCAATTTAGCGAGAATTTTACTTTTTTTCTTTTTTCTTTCCATTCTATTCTCACTTTAGTTCATCGAGTAAATGGGTTTTTAGTGAAATCGATTTGGCCGGACGCGACAACGCGTTAAACGCATGGATCCGCGCGCCAACATCTCCGGGAAATGTACTTTTATAAAAAATCGCCATTTTTCTCGTGTTTTTTTTTTTTTTTTAATAAGTTTTTTACGATGTAAATTGAATACGCGTTTCGCAATTTAAATGGCGTAACGAGATACCGTCGCCGCCGTTTTTTCCGGCCTACATTTATTAAAAAAAAAAAAACGGATCTCGTACGCGAAAACTTAGCAAGTATATTATAAATAAATAACAATAATTATAATACGTCATGAGGTTCTGCGGATAGAGAGTGTTGAATTATAACGCCGAGAAAAAGAATTGAAACGGTTGTATTGTCATGACCAGGGGTCTCCAACCTACGGCCCGCCAAGGTTTTTGTGCCGGCCCACCAAGCTAATTAATGTTGTTTATACCATCGTATTCAGCCTCGAATATACATTAGATGGCGAAAAAATATTACCACAACAACAAAATACAACCAATTTTTTTTTTGAAGTTATGTTATAAAACAATTTTCAATTTTATGAATATTCGGGTAGTAGCTTATTTTACAATTTTTTGTCAATTTTTCAATAGATTTTCCTCTTTTTTGGAAAAATTATTGAGAAATTTTGAAAAATTACCTATTTCAAGTAATATCTGAGTGTGATTTCGGATCTATAAAGTTACTGATCGAAACTTTTGAACAAGTATTTCTGTACAAAAAAGTGTTTCCAGAAAGAAAGAATAAATTTATCATTAGCCTCTTCGCTTCGCTCAGAATCTAAAAATCACGTAAATAAAATTAAAAATGTAAAAATATACATACATTTTTCTATTAAAATCTTATCAATTCTTCGATTTCATAACCTATCTCTATTCCTCTAAAAATGTTGGCCCGCGATGCCAAAGCGTATCTTAAATTTGGCCCGCCGTAAAAAAAGGTTGGAGACCCCTGATCTATGCGGTTTTTAAAATAGCGAACGATTGAGATATCGTAATAATCCTCTCGCCCCCCTCCCCCTCCCCCCCACCCATGTCGAATGTGCAAAACATATTTTCGACTATATTATAATATTGTCGCATGACGACCCGCAGGCGAGGACAGCCAGAGGACACTGTCCGAGTACACGATCGCCACGGACAGGCCGTCGTCCCGCGGTCATCGAACGCCCAGATCAAAGAGGTCGCGGAGCCTGGAGAGGCCGTCCAGCAGTTCCCGAGCCAGGTCAGCGGCCAGCCACCGCGACTCCGACGTATACGTGACTAGCGCCGCGTACAGGCCGCCGTCCGAGATGAGGTGAGTGAGTGCAGACGCCGCCACGCGAACCGAACTTAGAAAAAAAAAGAAAATCCTAAAAATCATCTATTTTAACTTAAAAAAAAAAAAAAAACAAATTACCATATTATGTCGTTTCGTTTATGAAATTATAACTATTATTAACTTTGTTATTAATTATTATACTCTCATTGATTTGTTTTTCAATAAAATATAAAAATGTGAACTATGTATGTACGTATTGTCTGTGGCGCTAGTACGGTTACCGTATCTGTTATTTACAGGATTGTCTTGGAATTTGCTTTCGGTCCTTTTTATCTGAAAACCTTCATACGAGACGCATTTTGTGTTCTTTTTTTTAAAAAATTTATTTTTCTCGAGTATTAGTAAATTAAAAATGGGTGTACTACGCACGACGGGTGGTATTCTCTTGACGGGCGTATTAAATTTTAAAGAAACGATGAATCATTTCTTCAGTAAAACGATTCTGAACGAAGGAAGTTAATAATATAAGAAAAGAACATTTTTTTTCACATTTTCGAAATTTTCTTGCGCCGAAATCTTTTTTATAGGATTTTCTATCTATGTTTAAATTTTCATAAAATTCTGATCAAAAAATGATGGTTTTCGAGTCGTTTTTGTCAAATTTTAGGTAGTTTTTTCCAAAAAAAACATTGAAGAATTGAGAAATTCAAAAAATGACCTCTCTAAAGTACAATCTAGAGGCGAATCGGGTTTCAAAAAGTTATTGATCGAAACTTTTTGACAAGTATTTCTATACGAAAAGTTGTACACAGAAAAAAATAAATAAATAAACATCATTGTAAAAACACTAGCTTCTTCACTTCGTTCAGAATCTAAAATAAAATATTACTAATATATTGTACAAAAACGTTTAACTCCGATAATTTCATAGATGTAAATAAGGGGGCTAGAGAAGCATAGCCACAAAATTACTCAAAGTCCTCTCATCTTTAGAAAAAGAACGTACTTCGCACTTTGGGTATTCATCATATATCGTGTAATATTCTTGTGGGTGTATTGAGTTTTAAAGAAACGTTGAATAATTTTTTCAATAAGACGATTTCGAGAGGAGCTTCGGCTTATTCAAGACAATTTCACTTAAAAATTATAAAGTTTGTTAAGATAATAATAATAATAAAAAAAGATATTGTTTTTTACTCAGCCAAGTAGAAAAAGTATCAGAACAAATAACAATGATAAAATATTTTGATATGTAAACAACGTCATTAAAATGTCTATGTTCTTTTGTCAAATGAACGAATGAAAAGTGTTACTTCCAAACACTGCCATTAAGTTCAACAAAACTTCCAAAAAAGCTTTAAAAAAAGCATTAAAAATGTGGTTTTTGATAAAAAAAATATACATATTAATTACGAAAAACGTATTATAATTATTTATTAGTTTATAAATTATAAATATGCTGTTCTTTTTCTTCCACAGTTTGTCGGTAAATTAGATTTATTCTTTTTAAGATACCTAATTTATCAAAATTTGTTAAAAAATAGTTACAAAATGATTACCTAAAAGAAAAACCTATATCATCGGAGTTGCATTGGGCAATTAAATTTATTTTCAAGTTTTCAAAAAAAAATCTCCTTAAACTGAATTAATCTTTCAAATACGTTTATTTAGAACACATTTTGAAAAAAAAATGTAACTTATAAGTCAAAAAAAAGTGCTCAAAATATTCTAAAAAGCTTTAAAATACAAAAAAACAAAAAAAGCAAATAAAAGCAAAGTCTCGTGAATTTTATTCTAAGTATAGTATAAATTGAGAATTTATAGCTGACGTAGTTTCGTTTTAGAGCGATAGAAAAAAAAAAAAGCGAATGCCTTCAAAATCCGCACTCTAATTATTATCATATAACACACATTATACGCGTTGAATAAAACGCAACGGACACTCACCGCGTTTTTTTTTTTTTTTTTTTCTCACTCGCCGACCAGCCGAGGATCTCATCACACGAGCCGGAGCAATCGGAGCAGAGGACCGGCTCCCAGCCACTACTCGTACCGCAGCAACGGTCTCGCCCCGTCCGACGTGTCCACGGTCAAGTCGAAAATAACGCGCAAACCGGGCATGACCATCGAGACCATGTCGGCTCCAAATCCGTTTTGCCCCAACACCAAAGGCATGTGCTGTCTGATGCTGTTGCTCAACCTGGGGCTAATTCTGGTCACGTTGGGCTTCGTCATCGTCATACAGTTCTTCGAACCTAGATTCGTGTGGTGAGTTATGACGCCAAGTTATTCTAATGGGTACAACCTCATACGTATAAGCGTAAATTTGGCTCATTAATCGGGGAGAGGGCTTGATATTTTTTGTAAATTAGGGGAGGGATTTCCAAGATTTTGGATTTCCAGATAAATGTCCAAAATTTTTTTTTCAAATTTTCAAAATTTTCTTGCGCCAAAATCTTTCTTATATGATTTTCTATCTATATTTAAATTTTCATAAAATTAGGATCAAAAAATAATGGTTTCCGAGTCGTTTTTGTCAAATTTTGGGTAGTTTTTTCCGAAAAAAAAAAATTGAAGAATAATTGAGAAATTCAAAAAATAAAGTACTCTTTAAAGTACAATCTAGAGGCAAATCCGGTTTCAAAAAGCTATTGATCGAAACTTTTGGACAAGTATTTCTATACGAAAAGTTGTACACAGAAAAAAAAAAGAAAAAAAGCTTCACTTCCGTTCAGAATCTAAAATATATCGGAATTATTGTAACACTAATAAGTTTGTTTGACTTATTTAATTTAGGGTATTGGGCATAATATTCCTGATATTCGGTTTCTTAACACTCATGGGCAGCCTGATCTACTGCGTGACAGTGTGCAGGGACGCTAAAACGCCCAAAGAAGTGGCCATGCAGAACCACTACTGGACACACCATTGGCAAAAGAGCTTCGGGGCCACTCCCGAGATCCACTACAAGACAGAAAAATATCCACCGCAGGCTGTGCACCACCATTCGGACCACGACGAATACAGCGATCGGTTTTCAATCGGCAAACAGTCCAACAGACATATGCCCCCCGCACATAGATATTAATGCCGCGTTAATTAATTAATGTACATAATAAACGTTGTACGTTGTGTAAATAATATTATTATGTTAAATTTTGGTCGACTTATTCACAATATCAGTCGTGACCGTGTTTTCAAAAAACGTGAAAAAAAATGTATACTATTAAGTTTTTAAAAATTGTATGGTTATTTAAAAAGGTAATATGTTTTTATAAATATTATTAATATTAATATAAACATTTTACAGTTATCATTTATTTAAATTTATCCATTGGAATAAAGTGACTCGATACGTTTTATAACCTGCATTACTAAATTACTTTGTTCGAGTGGCGAGTTTAATAATATAATTTTGAAAAACATTGTGATCCAATTAATTTTGACTAACAATACTTTTATTCGTTTACAAATCAGTAATATTTACTTCTTCGAGAACACCAAGTATTCCTAACTTTTACCACGGTCTAACAAATTGTATATTCCAAGTCAGACCCTAGGATGATTTTTATATTGGAGCATTTAATATTACATTAATAAATCAAATATTTATATACATTTGTAAATATTTTATTAAAAGTAAAAATAAACGTATAAAAAAAATGTATTGTTCTTATTCTATAACATAATGTTAATAAATAAGTATAAATTATACCCGAATGTTAATTTAATACTAGATATTAAGTGTTGAAAATCTGTCAACTACAAAAATGAAAATATTTCATTTCAATAAGTAGTTTCTACATCATCCAGATGTGCAGAATGTAGCAAGTATCCTACAAGAAGTACAAATTAAAATGGTAATGCGGTCTACATTTAAATTTAGAAAAAGTTAAACTTAAATATTTTTCTAAAAATAAATGAATTTTCTCAAAATTCACTAAGAAATAAAAAGTATATCCTTAAAATATAAATAACCTAATATAAATGCCTAAGTTATTTTAAACACATAAACGTAAACATACAGAGACATTAAAAAAATAACAGAAATTAAAAAAAAAATTACAAGTCGTGCATTATTTTAGGTACATTAAAAGTCAGAGTCTGATCCAAACTGTGATTTTGCTTTAGCCTTTTTAGCAGGAGGCTTTCTTCCAGTGGTTGGTTTCTTTGACTGCGTTTTCTTTTTTCCTAGAAAACAATTAATTAATTTATATAAAACAAAGAAAAAGATAACATGACACTATTACATTAAAACAATTTTCAATTAAATCACATGTTTTTAAGTGCATTTGTAAAATGTTTGTTAAAATGGACGATGACTTATTTAACAGTAAATGTGTAGACTTCAAAAGGTATTTTAATAAATTAGACATTATTGAAGCTTTAATTAAAATGATTATAGCAGAAATGAAAACAAAACCAACAGATCTTTTGGATTACATTCGAACATAAGACAGAAACTATTAATAAGAGAAGAACTAAAAATACTTAAAAGTTTAACATCATAATACTTAAACTGAGGAAATGGAGGAACATATGAAACTAGTGAAGACAACACAAAATTTAGGGAATAACACAAAAGAGTAGAGAAACTTTAAACTACCAACTGATTATGTTACAAAAGAATGAAATGAAATGTTAACAAATTGTGATTGTGTTTCAATATGTTATCTACAGACACTTTTTCGGTTCAATATGTTATCATAAAAGAATACTACACCAGCATGAGTTGTCTAAAATCTTACCAATGCACAATATTAATGAATTCGCTTTCAGCACAATCAATTTCATAACGCCGTTTTAAATATTAGAATCAAGTAACCAATTTTAAATTATCTGTGCTTGTACATGGCTTTACTTTGCGATATTTCAATTTCCAAGCAAGTCATGAATACTTTAAAATTATTGTATTTTACACATTTATAACTCGCTTATAATAAAAAAGTCAAAAACCTGCATAAAAGCATATTGATAAGACAGAGACAACACGAATAAGAGTGACATCCTCAAAACGGTTACATTACATTTGTCATAGATATGTTGATTATCTTATAGTTTTATAAGTAAACCTATGCCTAGTAAGTTCAAAGTATCTTACACAGGTTATATAGGTTGTTTCATTTAGAATGATGTGTCTACACTTAAAAGCCTACATTTTCAATAGTTTTCATAAAATCCAATTTAGTGCATATAATCTTTAATTAACATGAATTTATTAGCTATACAAACAATATTCTCAGCCTTATTCCTCTGTGCACTAACAGTATCAAACTTACAATGCTATAAAGTTATTATCAGGTTTTCTATCATATATCAACTTTTTTTTGGTAGATAACATATTGAATCAAAAATAGAATACAGTAGTATGATCTTAGTGGTGGATAACATAATGAACCACAACCCACTATTATAAAAATACTTATGATTAAACATCAATACATTAAATTCATTATATATTATAACTTATGATGAAATCATTACATAGTAAACATAATTTATAAGAGTATCAAGTCAAGAACGTAGTAATTTTAAATCAATATACTGTTCAACACTATACTAGAGACAAAAGTAATAGTAGGCTTTACAACAGAGTACTGATCATATCACTGAGTCAAGTACACAAATTAATTTAAGCTGGTAAATTATTTTTATTGTACATGGAAACTAAAGATCTTATATAATTATTAAGGCTCTTTAATGGAAACCATTGAAATAAATAAAGAATATTATTATTACAAGACCATAATAAAGAAACTGTTAAGTATAAAAATAAATTAAATTTTTATTATCATCAATTTTTATTTTCACAAAATTTTTTATGAAATTTCCCTTTTTCTACTAGATTTCCATAATCAAAATTCCCCAGTATTTACAGAGCATATCAACCAAGTATTCACTATATTTAATGAGCATCAGACAATAATTATTTAAATAACTGTACTAATTACATAAATTGAAATTATATTTCAACAAAATAGTACAGGTTACTTATATAAAATGACAATAACTATTAAAAATTAGTTGCAATTATAATTGGTTATACTTTGATTAAACACGTGGCATTGAAAAATTGTTATGGTTTGAAGTCGAACAATAACAGATTAAAATGAAAAAAAAAAAAATGTAACATACCTGATTTTGGAACGAAATCATCATCCGATTCATCAGACATTTTAAAATCATCATCTGAATCATCATCATTATACTTTGAAGTTGTTTTCTTTGAATTAGTTTCTCCAAATAAATCGTCAAAAGATTTTTGAGGTTTACCTTTAATAGTAACAAGAGAAATTAATATTGTAGTAGGTACATTAAGATATAAAATTAAATGACAAAACATACCACTAGAAGATGGATTTTGGAAAACATCATCTGAATCTTCTGAAGAGCTTAATTTACGTTTAGGTTTAGAAGTCACAGCTCTTGGTTTTCTTTCAGGTTTTGGTAAATCCTCATTATCATCATCACTAATAACTTCAACTGAAGCAATCTTTTTAGCAGGCGCCTTTTTAGGAGGTGGTTTAGATGCAGGTTTTGATACAGGTAAATCATCTTCATCACTAATAATTTCTGTTAGGACATTCTTTTTAGCAGGTGCTTTTTTAGGAGGTGGTTTTGACGGAGGGGAATCTATCGAAATAACTTCATCAGTTGTACCATTGTCCTTTTTAGACTTTTTAGCAGCAGGCTCTCTTTTAGTAGCAGGCTCTTTTTTAGCAGCTTTCTTGGGAGAATCTTTTTTCTTTTTTGGTACAAACTCATCATCTGACATAGCTCTAAATAAATAAATATAATATAAATTATACAAATATAACATACAATTTTTATTTATCAACATGATTATAATGAAAAACAACCGACATTAAAATTTTAAAATTATTATTTAATACACAATAAAATTGCCAACGGAATTATTAATTTGATATTTATAGAAAAATAAAAATGTGTTTATAGATTTTAAATTGTAACATTGACAATAATAGTTTGGGTTCAAGTAAATTTGGAAATGATAAATGAATTTAAAATTTAGAATATAAATATAATGATTAAACTTCATGAAGGAGTTATCATATTTTTACAAAGACAATTTTTTTTTTTTTTTTATTGGACAATAGCTGTTTTTAAATGTATTCAAATATTATTAAAAATATAAAAACATACTCATCAGAAAATGCATCATGCATTGGTGAAGCTTTAAAGCTATTGTCACTTTTGTCTGATTTATTATCTAAATCATCATCTTCGTCTTCATCAAATTTAAATGATATGTTAGCAGCTGATTGAAAAAAAAAACATAAAAATGTACTTTATTTTAACAAAATATGTTAACAAAAAAAATGTAATTAATAGTTGTTAAGTAATAGTTGTACAATTACCAGCTTGTCGTTTTGAAACATTTCTAGGAGGTGGTGGAGGGGAATCGGATAAATTACCACCATCTTCATCATCATCATCATCAATTTTGTCAAACTTCAATTTAGTCTGTTTTAAACCATCAGGTTTTTTTTTGGCAGCAGCAGGCTTCCTCACTTTCTTTTCTTTTTTTGGATCATCTTCATTACCACCTTCACCATCAACTTCTCCTTTTTTCTAATGGCATTAAAAACCATTTGTATTATTTAAATTATTTATGTTTAAAAACCATTTTGGAATAAGAAAATAATTCTATACCTTTTTCTCAGCACGTTTTCCTTTATTTTCTTTAGCAGCTATTATTTTTTCTTCTTTTTTCAACATTTCAGCATCAATTTTTGGAACAATACGTCTTGCAGCAGGTGATGGCATTGAATCAGCAGCCATTAGTGTTTTTTTCTTACCGCCAAGAGCTAATTTACCTTTGCCTCCCTTTGATTTTCCAGAATCTTCACCTAATTCATCTAGCCTCTCCTTTTCTTCAACTTCATCCAACTAAAATATAAAATGATAAACTATTAATTAGGAACTACATATTTAAATACCAGTGGTATATCCACTGACCCTGTTATATCTACTATTTAATAATATAACATGTTAAATATTATTATAATTGTTGTATTGTTGTTGTTATATGTTAATTTATTTTCAGTGTAAAATTTTGTAGAATGAATTGTCTAAAAGATTCGCTCAGCTAACTTTCAAATCAGAAATAGGCTCTAATTGATACTTTAAAAATGAATTTATTGAAATTCTCTGTAGTTATTCCAAAATGAAGGAAAACTTCAAGTTTGAGTAAAAATACTTAAGACATTAAAATGTCATAAACTGGATTTGCTGAAATGAAGGCTCAATGAATAAATTTATTTAAGTTTATTTTCAAGATTAAAATTTGTATTATTATTATTGTAACATAATTTTATCTCCAATTACATATTGTTATCAAAAAACAGTAATTATGAACTTTAAAAATGTTTATTTACATGAAATGTTATTAATACATTTTCTATTAGTCTTTAGACTTATAATGTGTAGTTGGGAATAGTAGGGAAAAGCCACTAATACCATTGTATTGGGGAACATTTTTAGACCCTTCCCATGAAAAATTCCTAAATGCAAACTGCTACTGCTAGATACATGACATAGCTATTAAGCTATATATAATATTTTAGTACCATAGTTTTAAAAATTTTATTTGTTAAAAATTAAAAAGTTTTAAATAATAATAAATCGCTAATGATTAAAGAATATAACAAGTATTTACTTTTTCTAACAATGCATCTAAATCTTCACTCCATAAATCAGATGGAGATTTTTTCTTTAATATATCAAGTTCGGTACATTTCTCCTCTTTTTTCCTTAACAATTCATTCTTTTTCTCCAAAGTTAAATGCCAGAAAGACATTCCAAGCAAGTAATCATAATCTAAGCTTTCATCATCTTTGGATGAGGTAGTAGGTGATGGTTCAGGTTCATCTTCTTCAGTTTCCTCAGCAGCTCTTTGAGCTTCATCCAACTATATTGAAAACATAACAAATAGTATGATTCTACACATAACTATTTACTGAAGTTGAAAAAAAATTACCAATACTGATTCTCTATCTTGAAGTAATTTCCAAGCTTTAACAGGGTCACTATTATAACCTCGTCGTACTAATTCTTTGACCATATCAGTTTTCTTACGATTTTCAATTCTTAAGTCACCATCACATTTTTCAACAATAAATCTGAAAAATAATTATAAATGTTGTACTACAAAATTAAAACTAAACCTCAAAATAATATAATATATATATATATATATTATGTAGTACAAGCTTCATAAATTACATTGAATTTAATCAAAACTAAATTTAGTTTAAATTACTTTTCACTCGTTAATAAAATAACTTAAGTTATTATGTTTGCAAGCAATCCCATATAACCTGCTAAATGTCTATTTTTATTTTTTAAACTTACCTAGCTTGGTTTGTTAATTTAGCAGCTTCAGCACCCAACATACCCTCCAGATAGGCTTTGCGTTTACCATAAAACTCTAATCGAATAGCATAAAACTCACGTAAAATTTCTAGAGCACTCTCATATTTTTTCAATACACAATCTTTATCAAATGCACACTAGAAAATACAATGCGGGTATATAATTATAAATTATATTCACAACCGTTTTAAAAACTAACCATGGAAGTTAAACCAATAGATGAATGTAGCTTGAAAAACTTATGAATACCATCATTTTCAGCTTTTTGAAGTTTTTCTGGATTCATTGTCACAACAAATTTAATTGTAGTATCAGTATTATACTCCTTATAGTCACTATTAACAACAATAATAAATTATTAATTAATATTGGCTGAATAGAAATTTATGAACCTTATTAAGTACTTACTTAATTACAGCAGGAGATTTTTCAGAATCACTTAGCATGGTTTCCAGTACATTTTCCTTATAATTTTGAGTCCAAACTCCAACAGGAAGTTCTGTAATTTCAACTCTATTATGTCCAATTATTCCAACTTCCCCACTACTAATGAATTTCTGTTCCGAGATTTTTTCGATACACCCATTAAAGTTTTTATACCAAGGTTTCTATAAAAAAGAAAAAAGAAAATGAAAAATTATCAACAAAATCAAATAAGACTTTAATTACCATTAACAATGGTTCTTCACCCCTAATCATTCGTTTTAGGTTTTGAATAATTTCCCTAGGGTCATGATTGGGTATTTTGGTCATCCATCCTGTTCCAATACCATCTGCACCATTTATTAAAACCATAGGAATGACAGGCATGTACCAGACTGGTTCAATTTTTTGATTATCATCTCGAAGATAAGTTAATAATGGATCATCATGAGGATGAAAGATTAATCGCGCCAGAGGACTGTAATGTGAAAATAATTTTTTAAATTATTGAATTTTAATTAAGGTTAGAAGAAAAATTACCTAAGCATTGTAAATATATATCTTGGACTAGCTGCATCCTTACCACCCTGAAGTCTAGTACCAAATTGACCTATAGGTTGTAACAAATTAATGTTGTTACTCCCTACATAGTTTTGTGCTAAATTTATTATGGTAGACATCAAAGACATTTCGCCATGGTGATAAGCGGAATGTTCAGCCACAGAACCAGCCAACTGGGCAACTTTAATTTCACGTTTATCGTTTCTTTTGATACAAGTAAATAAGACCTAAACATTAATAAAAATAATTAAATTGAATGATAAAACAAAATAACAGAATACAAATCATTAAGGGTCTTCAAGAATATTGATATTTCACAGTAAAATAATGCCAACTTTTTTTAGATATTGATATACAAAAAAATATCGTTGATAACTCCTACAAATCATATTAAACAACAAATCTTACTTTGCGTGATCCAGGTTTCAATCCATCTATAACAGATGCAATAGATCGTTCATTATCCATATTACTGAACAGCACTAATTCTTTGTTAACAAAATCTTTATATGTAACTGCCCTGGTATTTTTTTCATATAAATATTCTTCAGCTAAGCCAGCTTCTTTACGCCTTTTACTTTCAACCATCCAAGTTGTTAACCATTCTTTACGAGCATCTACCATCTTCTTACTAAAAGCCTAAATGTTGAATTTAAAATAAATTAATTAGAAAAAAAATCACACTTGTAACCCGTCCAGTACATCTTGATCCTAAACTCCCCAGCGACCACTGTTATTTCAAATTTTCATGAGTAAGTTATGTCATATAATTGAAGAAGTGCTACCAAAAAAAAAAAAAAGATATTGTATTGTACTACAAGTGGTTATCATATAACTTTTTTGAATCAATATTATCATATATATACAACATAGTTATCACTATGGAAACCAAGGTTCTATGACTTTTTAGTACTGGTTGTACAAGTCCCAGATTAAAATTGTGAGCCCCTGATCTATTCAAACTTGTAACGTTAGCCTGAGGCCAAGATTAACTGGACAGGTTATAACTAATAATTACTAATAAATTACCATTTCTATGTGTTCATCATCATGGTTACCCTCATACTTAAATAATATTCTATGTCGTCTCATGTTTTGGAAGTATTCTTTAGCCTCCTTTGAAGTGGAGGTACCCAAACCTTTGTAGTACTTTATTTTATATTTATTCCAGTTTCTTGTAGCATCTTTCCATTCTTCGAATTCTGGTAATGAATAGAATGAAAATTCTTCTTTACCTTTGGTAGCTTTTACAATAGGTGTAATAAACTCTTCTAAAAATGGTAATTTTAACAGAGATGGCCAATTATGATGAATAAAATTAATTATCAATCCTTTTATATGTGATCCATCCTAAAAACAGAAAATTACTTTTTTAATTTTATGAATATCAGATATTTATAATTTTAATTATTAAAATATATCAACTCAACTAGAGCTGTTATTTTAATTCATATTTTTGGTATTAATTTTAACATTACAACTAATTATTAACAGAATATTTTAAAATTTTCACCTGATCTTGATCAGTCATAATCATTAATCTACCATATCTCAATGTCTTCAGATCTTCCATTGTCTCATACTTCTTTTTATATTGTAATCCAACAATTTTAACAATATTGTTTATCTCTGCATTTTCCATGATCTAAACAGATATATAAGATAATTATTTAAATGAAAAGTAATTTAAAAATTAAAACTTACTTGTTTGTGAGAAGCTTCACGAACATTCAACAATTTACCTCTTAATGGGAAAACCCCATACTTATCACGGCCAACAACACCAAGTCCAGAAACAGCTAACGATTTAGCTGAGTCTCCTTCAGTTAATATTAATGTACAATCTATTGAATTTCTTGTACCAGCATCATTAGCATCTTCTAATTTTGGTACTCCTTTTAGTTTACTTTGTTTTTTACCACTTTGTTTTTGCAATTGAGTTTGAGCTTTGAATTTAGCCCAACTTAAAACTGCTTCTACAATACCACATTTTGATACCTTAAATACAGAAAAACAATGAAGAAAATCATAATGAATTAACTACAACAGTTAATTTAATATGGAAAAATGTAACTTACAGCAGTAATAAATTTTTCACTCAAAGTGCATTTTGAACCAAAATTTTTGACTTGCAACGTCATGTGCTCTTTAGTTTGAGAATCAAAAGTAGGATTCACAATCAAGCAATTAACAAACACCCAAAGATGATTTTTTACTTGATGGTTTTTTAAATCCATACCACCTTTATTACGTTTTTTTACAATATCCACTAGCTGTTTTACAATCATATCCGTGATGTAATCAACATGTCTACCACCCTATGAAAATGATTAGATTTTATAAAAATAATATTTTGAATAATATTGAACTAATTAAATTTACTTTGGTTGTAGCAATACTATTGACAAAAGAAACTTGTTTATAACCACTATCTGACATAGTGACAGCAACTTCCCATCTCTGACTTACGCTTTCATACACTAGTTTTAGAGGATTTCCTATTTCGTCTTCTTTTCCTTTGATATATAAATTCACATAGTCTTGAAAGGTTTTAACCTGAAAAAAAAAAGTATTAACGCAATTTGAAAAAAAAAAACTTATTCATTATTTTACTCACTGGAAGTAGTTTTCCATTTAAGTATACTTTAACTCCACGAGTTGAAGCAGCAACGTCATATGCACGTCGAGACATTAAATCAACTATATCTTTATCAAGAGATGTCATACGGAATTTTGCTAAATCAGGACTAAATGTTACTTTAGTATAATCATTAGTTTTTACTTCTTTAACAGCTGGATTTGAAGACTTTCCCATATTATCTGCCCATGTCTAAATATTTTAATTGATACATTAATTATTTTTTAAGGTAGAAAATAATAATACAGTACCTGTTTAAATGCTTTACGGTATTCACGACTCGCAGTTTCAACAGTAAATTTATTACTAAATATGTTGCAAAGCTTAGCACCAAATCCATTTCTACCTCCTGTTACTTTTGCTTCTTCGTCATTGTAGTTTGAACTAGTTAAAAGATGTCCAAATATCATAGTAGGAACATACATTTTTTCATCTTTATGTTCAACAACAGGAATACCTTGACCATTATTCCAAACAGATATTATATTTTCTTCCCTGAAAAAATTTAATGAAGAGTTGATATTAATTAAAATAAATAGATACTTATAAATACATATACTATTTAGTATAGTACAGTGGTTCAAAAAACTGTGCTACTAAAGGGGTTTCGTTACATATATGAATTAAATTGAATTAAGAAATTTATAAAAATTGTAAAATATTATACATGATAATTCAGACCACGCCATCAAAAAATATAACCAAGATTATTGCAGTGTTGATAATATTATTGAAGTACTGGTAAATAATAATAAAAGAAAATCAATTCTATACACTATCACGCCAACGTCATTACTGACATACAACACAGTAAATTTCCATTAAACTAATTAATTTTGTGTTATTAGTAGAGAACGGATTTATATGTATAAAAAATCCTAAAAATATGCTTTTAAAAATGTTGTTATATGCATTTATTTTTTAAATTAGAATTAAAATGTCAAAAATCACTAATAACAGTAGTTACAGAAACTGACTCTATTTTACAAGTAAAAAGCACAATACCATAGATAATTCCAAGTTTCTATTGAACGCTTGAACTACATTCATATCATGTGAATTTATATTTATAAATATAATTTATGTATATTATGTATCATAATACGGGAGTGTCATCTCAAATTTCACGATAACGACTAATCGTAATTTTGTCGATATGTGGCTATGATCATAAAAATATAAAATAGAACAAAAATATGTGCTATAAATGAAAATATGCACCATAAAATTACAAACATGCATTAAAATATGTAAAATAAGTTAAAAACGTTGAAATATGCAAAATAAAATTAGTGTTATTTTAATAAAAATGATCTAAATCAGGGACAATTCTCATCAATTTCAAAAAATTTATTCCATTACATAAATGTATTTGTATATAAATCCATTCCCTAGTTATTAGCTTTAATAACATACTAAATTGACCAATTATACTAAGTAATGATAAGAATATAATTTGTATTTTTACATTAGTTTTTAACAATATTTATATTTTCAAGAGTTATAACTAGAAAATTATCATAACTTTCTTACAGATCAAAATATTGCAAATAATCAACATACAAACATAGGTAATATTCTTACAATTAATTTTGAATATAGGTAAATTTACTCTTATGTGAAAGCTGATAAAGTAAAATTGATTTCGTTGAACAGTTTTGCTTGTTGTATGTTGTTAAAACGAAGACAACACACACAGGTAGTGGGTATGGCTATTAAAACTACTATTAACTATAACTCCTATTAAAACTACTAAATTAATTCAAATAGTATTTATATAAAATTTAATTTTTATGAATTGAATTATTTTAATATACGATGTGTGATAAAATATTTTTCAATAATATGTAATAAAAAAAAAAAAAATGTTAAAACATAATATGTAATAAAAATATATCTTTGATACAAAATTTTAATGAGTTATGGTTTAAAATTGGCATTCCTAGATTTGGGGCTGGCATACTAACTTGTATCCAAATACAACTATTGTTTCATCAAGAACACATTTAATATACATATGAAATATAAAACACATAACCGTTAATAGGAAGATGGAATTAAAGACTTCTAGTTACAAACAAATGCTACTATGGTTATCATATAAATTAATATAAATAACTAGTCGTGGCACTTTTTAAGAAATACCATATCAATGTGTATCAACCACACGAACCAAGTTCTCTCACGCCCGACCTTTCTGTACTGCTGTGTAGTGTATCTCGAATGGGAATTAAGTGCTTTTTAGCTATTTTTACACCTTTGTTGACGTTTTTGCTGCAGTCCAAGGTCAACCAAAATGTGTGTGTAAGCTAGACATATTGTCAAGTAACTCTCATATAAAATTCAACTTTTTGCCTCTAATGGAAGCTGAGATAAAAATACCTCAAAAGGCATAATTCTTGATATATATAGATGTGTGTATGTATAGGTCACTGACATGAATGTTCACCCACTTCCAGGTTAACTAGAAAACCAAACTTTTCAGGATAAGTCCTTCTCATGCCCAAATCAACAGAAAAAAATTGAAAATTTTGAAATTTTCTCTCTGAAAGGGGAGGAGAGAACCTCTCTTAATTTGGAGATTCCACATATTTAAAAAGTATAACTCCTTCGAGTTCTTTACATAGAGAGACTGTGCTTGCATCATTAGATAGGGATTTGATGATAAAACAATATTAAGGTTAAATTTTTAGTTAATATTTCTGTACTTTTGCCCTCGCGGGCGTAAACTAATAAAATAAAATAAAATAAAAATAAAATAAAATTGTTTCTATCTTAGCTTTCTCACTCTCTCTATCTTTATGTATAATTTATAGTATTCTATATTATATTTAACTACTTAAGATTAATATATATTGTAATATTTGTAATTATTTTTTATTGTACTAACTTTTTAATTATATTTAAGATTTAAGCTCTAACATAATGTACTGTACTCTTGCTCTTCGGGGCGTTATTTTTATAAATAAATAAATAAATATTTTACCTTAAGTCAAAATGGGGGAGAAGGATGCCCCTTGATTTTGAAAATTCCATATTTAAAAATGTATAACTTGATTGAGTTTGATAAATACCAAAGTGAAGATCAAAAAATATCGGCCTCAAACGTCTCTATTTTTTTTTAGGGGAGGTTAGGAGAAGGGATGAAAATTATTTATCTATGAAATGATTAGGTATAGATATCAAAATTCTGCTTTCACATGAAAACTTAACAAGCATCGACGATAATTTATTTTGCATCAGATGACATTACATTGAATCTACAGAAATTGCGTGCCACAACATTTACGCGCCACATATTTTGCACACTGAAATGTGTTTTACTGAATAGGTTACTCATACACTTAAAAACAACTTTAATGACTATGCAATATACTTGGTCAATAATTATAAATAATATCAAATAATCAAATAATACAATAACAGTTATTTAAAATTACGAGAAATCATTAAAAAAAAAAAAATCATTTTAAATTATGAGAAATACCCCTTAAAAAATCAATTATTGCCATTTCATTAAATTTTATACTGATGTTTTTAATTCTAGTTGAACTGTCTTGATAATTTTTTTTTGTGGGGTTCTCTTCCTGCTATTACTTGTTCAATTTTTACCTTATTTAATTGTTCTTCTTTTTTTAATGCGTTTAAAATTTCCAAATAGTTGGGTGGACAGCGTTTAAAATAAAATGAAATGAGTTGTGCCACCTTTCAACAGAATTGTTTGTTTTAGGTTAATCGTTTTGAACAAAATCATAGCAATTCCACATATAAATTAAAAATTTAGGATTTCTTCTTCTATTATTACGGCTAATGCGACCTATCCATGTATTCTCAAAATAATCCAGTAAAGGAGTTAAAAAAATATTTTTGTTTTTAGTATAGAATTCACTCTCTAAAAGTTTTTCGTAATAATTAATAACACTGTTTGATGGTACAAAAGCTAATGCGTTTAACATTTTTAAATTTAAGGCAAATTCAGGATCTTCACTATAGTTTGCTACAAGGCCAGAGTTTTGAATTTGTCGCCATACTGCCTGAGAGAAGTGAAAAAAGCATCCTTTTACAAAAGTAGATCCAGAGAAAATTTTTTTGATCGCATTAATTGATACCTCCTCGAAATCGATCATCACTGTTTTTGGTTTTAATTTGGGTCGTAATTTAAAAATAGCTTGAAAAAATCTATGCACGTTGTATACTATGCAACGATCACTTTGTCTGGCACAACCGTCAGCGCACAAATGTCGGGCGCACTTTTGACAGGACACCATTACATTAATTGTCCTTGAATTTTAAATTCAAAATTGTAGTAGGTATCCTAAAAGAAGTTTAATATAGACAAACTAACTATTAATTAGCTATGTGTGTTTAATATTTAATGTGTTAAATTTAACTCAAATAATAGCTGGCATGCTGATCAAGATAATTCTAGTTTTAGTGTATATAAAGCATAGTATTATCGAAAACAGATTAAAGCCAGCGGACGATAAGTTCTTGCAGGAAGACATTTTTCTTTATTTTATGTAACGTCAAGAACTTGGCCCATCCTTGATATCACACTTTTGATAAGCAAAAAGGAACTTGGTCCATCCTTCATATCAAAACATGGATGGGCCTGGGAACTTGGTTTACTTTACACACAAAGTTTTTAGTTTGGATTTAATACATTTTCTTTTATTATTTCTATGTACAATATTGTAACTTCTTGAATTACCTATAAGATAATTATTAAATAATAAATCAACTTATAACAATAATCAAATTGAAAATCAATTAAAATCATTACATTACATTACTGAAAGGAACAAAACTGTAAAGTTTATTTTTAATGTTCTAAATTAAATAATTTAGAACATAATAAAATTCTTTTAAACTTTTATCAACAACTGATAATAATTTAAGCAGTGAAATACAGCAGTTATAGCATTTTAAGATATAATAACCCGACAAACACTGCTAATAAAATATTTTAATAAAAAAAAGGTATTCGCTTATTACTTTAAGTTTACGATTTATTTTGAATACTACAAATATGAATGTAATTATACACATAAACCCAATAAACAAATAATTGATATGTTAAATATTATTAAGTACAGCAAAAATATAACTTAGGATCAGTCTTTCAACGTTTGGTTAAATATTGGTTACTTAAGCCCAACATTTCCTGATGAATTCCGGTTACCACTATTTGTTCTTACGACCTCCAGTTAATCAATGTTATAACAAACTAAGAGTTTAACCGTAAGTGGTTTTAAATATAAATCTACTTTATCTAGAACCCTTTTACTTTTTTTTTATTTTGTATTTAGCACTCTTCATGCCCACTATAAAATATTCAAAAATAATTTCCCACTTGAACTTAATTAGAAGTTGTAGACAGTAAAATATTGCTTGTTAATGCACCATAGTGGTTTGTATTAAGTAGATAGGCTGAATTTGATGTGGAAGAAATTAAATTGCACCTCCTTTAACAAGTGTAACAATAAAAAAAAATGAAGTAAATGATCTACTCAGTATTAAAACTGAGTAGATTATATGTACCCGGTCAAAATGACAGTGTGCATGTAATCATGTAATATAATTTGACTTATGTAACGTTAGGTTAAGTTTGACCAAATAGCCACCAAGAATCTCTACCTAGTAAAGTTCACGAATTGTTTTTATAAGTATAGGCTACTAATTTTAACAGATGACACTGCATTTCTATAATTAACTTTATACACAAATTATTTTAACAAATATAACAACTTGTATCAACAACTAATTTGAAAATATTTATTTATTATACTTACTGATTAATTTCAACTTTAATAGTATCCATAGTTGGATCTCGCTGTTTATTATCAGCAGCATTCACCAATATTTCATCAAAAATTTTGTATAGTCCAGGAACATATGTTATTTCTCTTTGAACCATAGAATTTGTTTCAGTATCATACACCCACATTGATTCTGTGACTGGTTCGACTGAACCTGTAGGACACACAAACAATTAGGTAGGTCAGAAATTAATGACAATTGAAAGAATTTAGCTAAAATTTTTAATTTATTAGGTATCTTCTTACCAATGTATGTATCGGGTCTGAGCAATATGTGTTCGAGTTGTGACTTTTTTTGGTAGATTTCTTCAACAGCCGTCTTTTTTGACTTAGCAGGAGCCACAGCCGCAGGAGGAGACTCTCCATTTTCTATAGACGCCATACCGACAACGGTGGCGTTCTTGAATGTAGCTCTTTTAGACAATAATTCTGAAAAAAGAAGGATAATTCAATGAAATCATATACATACAAATGGAAAAATTAAATAATGATATTCCGTATCTCGACCACGACTGATACTATTTGAATGGTACTTGCGCGTCGGAGTTTAATATTTATTATTGTAGGCAGATACGTTGTCAATATGAAAGAAATAACCATACAACGGTAATCACAATATTAACCGTTGGAGACGACGCGGCATTAGCATTGCATTTCCGAACTATATAGAGGTGTTTGCTCAGCGCGTCGTCTCTGTCGTTATCTCTCTACTCGCATCTCTCACTACCAATCGAAAAATAGAAAACAAATTTTGGAAAATTTTCGAGAACATAAAAACGTCACACGTTACACGTACCGCGGCGGTTACAAATGAAGCCGATGCGACTGACGATTGATAGGAACGGCCGACAAGACATACGGCGAACGCCGAAAACGGGAAAACTCCAAGTACCACACAAACGACTGAGTAATACAGAGTATATATGGTTAATTACTTCGTCGACGGTACGCGTCGCATACGTAACGCGTACAACAACAAATTTACCTGGAAGTGTCCGTGGTCGTAAGACAGCGAATACCGCAGATGATGAACCGGCGTTCGGCGCGAGTGCTTGGAAACACGAAGGAAATGATAAATGATAATAACGATGCGCAAACCAACACGGTGAACTTCTGCGACGGCGGATAAAACGCGCGATGCCTTTGTTGTCTGTCGCGTCGTATACTCTGACAAACTATAAGTTTGATTCCGCCGAAAACGGCTGACAACCGTTGTGGGAGCGAGTTGTCTCGAGCAAGACGAACGGTCGAAGTTCGAATTGCTGAAAGAAACAAAAAATAATGACAAAACGCTCAAGCAAATAAAAAACAAACTGAAAAAAAAACGGTTTTCGAAAGATGGCCGACGAAAACCGATAGCCGGGATTTTGCCGATTTCGCGTAGCGTATGTACCGACTATGGGACGCGGGCGCATGCGTACCAACAGTCCACATTGCTGCGCGTGCGTTCGCGTTCGCGGGATTGCTCCTTCACTTGTTGTTGCAACAATTTTGGCGGGAAACGGTGTTGGGGGGCCATTGCACGACTTTCACGATATTGCTTACAAAGAGTCACCCCGCTTTATAATTTTTTCTTATTATTATTATTACTCGTATCGGTTAAAATAAATTAGCACCGCCCGCAGAGGTATATCGCACTCGCCCTCGTGTAGTATGTAACAACTACAACAGCTCACTCCATGGTAAAAATGTACCTAAATACTTAATTTGTGTTTCGACACGAGTTCCTCTTAGTAAAGAACCAGTAATCGTTTGATATAAAAATAATAAAATTAATATGCTGAGGGTAAATACCACAATAACATTCAGACAACTTTACGCAGTGTCATCTCTGCTTAGAGGGAAAAACAATTTTTAAAACAAATATTGCCAATATCCAAATTGATGAATGCAGAATGAGAATAGGTATAGCACAATATGCTTGAGTATTATCCATTTGTTTTAAAGCTATGTAATTGAGTACGTTAGTTATTAGGTAATAGCATATTTCGTATTTTGTTATGTATTTCAGTATTGAATTGGCATTTGGTCTTTGAACATTAGGATGTCATCAAGTGATTCAATTTTTAAAAATGTGTCAATATACAATTAACACAATCAATACTATTATGCTAAAATTATGCTATTATATAACAATATAGTTAAAAAAACTATATAATAATTATTTTTACCAACCATTGTCCACGAACATAATTTTTAGATTTTGAACGAAGTGAAGAAATTAGTGGTTTTGCAATGATGTTTATTTTTATTATTATTATTTTTTTTTCAGTAAATACTTTCTCGTATAAAAATACTTGTCCAAAAGTCTCGATCAGCAATTTTTTGAAACCGGATTTGTCTCTAGTTGGTACTTTAAAGAAGTCATTTTTTAAATTTCTCAATTTTTCATATTTCTTGATAGATTGCTCCTCAATTTCTTGATATATTACAATAAATTATAAAACGCTGAATTTTACTACAGTGGTTTGAAAACAAAAGGTACTGTTTAAATAGTGCATAGTATTCAAAAAAGTAAAGTAAAGAAAAGCAAAGTTAAGTAAAGTAAAGACAAGAAAGCCAGACATACTTTGCACCACGGATATTCTGCGCTCTTCGGGTCAGACACTCTTGTTGGGTTAATAGAATTTTAAAGAAACGATAAATCATTTTTTCAATAAGACGATTCTGTACGAAAGAAGTTAATAATATTTAGAACAATAATAGTCGTCATTTTCAAATCACTCACCATGAGTATCTGACCTGAAGAGCACAGAATATCCGTAGGGCCAAGTATTTCCGGTTTTCTTGTCTTTACTTTACTTTACTTTGCTTTGCATTACTTTACTTTACTTTTTTTTTTTATCTAATAAATAAAGAAAGGAAAAAAATTAATGAAAAAATAAAGTGATAGAATAATGTCCAAAAAAAATTTTCACATTTTCAAAATTTTCCTCAAATTATTTTCTGTCTATGTTTAAATTTTCATAAAGCTTGGGTAAAAAAATGATGGTTTACGAGACTTTTTGTCAAATTTTGGGTAGTTAAAAAAAAAATATATAAAATTGAAAAATTAAAAAAATTACCTCACTAAAGTACTAAATAGAGGCAAATCCAGTTGTTGCTGATCGAGACTTTTGGACAAGTAAATATCCACACGAAAAAATGTATACAGAAGAAAAAAAATGTGTATTTCGCTGGTCGGCCGTCGGGTTGTTCTTCGCACTTCGGGTGGAATACTCTTAACGGATGTATTGAATTTTAAAGAAACGATAAATAATATCTTCAATAATACGATTCTGAACAAAGGAAGTTAATAATATAAAAAACATGTACATTTTCGCACATGCTCCACGCCTCCACCATAAAACCAAACTATAACAATACGACGAGCGCTGTTCAATGTTAAACAGAGTGAGTGAAATTCATAAATCATAAGTGTGATGAAGTGACGTTTTATACGCACTTAAATTATTATATTATATTACATATATGATTAAATATGAGCATCAAGGCTCGATAATTAAATAAATAAAAATAATTCATATTATTGATAAATATTATAATGTTATTATATAGTTATATACATTGAATAGTATGTAACTATTTATTAATAAATATGTTAACACAAATTACTCCATAAACACAATCGTCATAGTCAATGAATAATAAATCAATTAGGTTGGGGGAAAATAGTACTACAATAACGAATTATATTTGGCGACCACCACAACTATCTATAGCCGTGGCGAGACAAACTGGCGGTATAAAAGCGTCGAAAAATACATTAGATAAGATAAGCGAAAAACATAACTACCTTTGTCCGTATTTTCTTCGATTATTTTTTCAATCAAACTCTTGTAAAATGTTTAATTCTTTGTTCACTTAAAATTTTATCACACCAAATTATTCACAATGAAATTGTCTATCTAGACACTAAATTTTAAAATGACCTTTCAAAAGTACCATTTAGGTTCGATTTTGGATCTTTAAAGTTACTGATCGAAACTTTTCGAAAAAAAGTAAACATCATTGTAAAAACACTAGCTTCTTCACTTTGTTCAGAATCTAAAAAAGAAAAGATCAGTAATAATTGAGAAAATATTACAAAATAATGCTCATTTATTAGATACAGTGGCGTGCCCAGGAATTTCTGATGGGAGGGGATGTAATTTGAAAGTGTAGTGAGAAATAAATCCAGGGGGATTATCCCCCCACAACCATTCAAAACCACCTAGATTTTGGAAAAGTTGGATTAAACTGAGAAAGAGGGGCAAAATCAATCAAATAAACATATTTTTTTGTTCTCCTCCCCTCTTAAATTTTTTATCCTAATTACGCCAATATGCCCAGTGAATTTTAATTAAAACAAAAATATTGTTTTTCTTGTTTCACTCGAAATAAATCTTATTAAACTTTTAGATTCTGAACGAAGTGAAGAAGCTTATGATTTTACAATGATGTTTATTTATTTATTTATTTTTTTTATTTTATTTTTTTTTTCTCTTTCTTTAAACACTTTTTCGTACAGAAATACTTGTCCGAAAGTTTCAATCAGTATCTCTATAGAACCGGAATCACACCCAGATGGTACTTTAGAGAGGTCATTTTTCCAATTTCTCAATACTTTTTCCAAGCGCGGTGAAAATATGTCGA